>JNDP01001095.1:0-69746 GCA_000696975.1 Apophysomyces trapeziformis B9324 | reverse complement strand
GCGCACATTAGAACAAATCTTCCATGTTTTATTACGAATACTGCAATATGGGTTGGATAATCAACGCTAATAGTTAAGAAGATATCTATCAATCACTTATAAAGTACTTAGTCATTTGGGAACTCTCAGTCAGATAGAATGTCACCTTCATAATACGTCAAGACTTTGTCGATGATGACAGTTACAGGCAATCGAAAGGAAATAGCAGTGTCAATTATATCTGCATAATGAAAGTCTCTTACTGATTTCATTCATACTGTGTCGTGGTCCTCCTAACGATCCAGTAGAAGAAAGATAATGGTGAACTGTGGTGGATTCAGCTCGCCCGGGCTACGATATGCTTTCCGAGCCCGGAAACTGTCCGAGAGCGTGACGTGTCTCCCACACACATTCGTAATCAGCTTAAAGACGCGCTTGCTGAAATCGTTGGCCGTTTTGGTACATTCCGCAAGCACTTCCCTCTGTCCTTCGAAAGACAGAAATTGCACAACCTTTATCTTATTGTTAACAGTGAATAAAACTTAGCATGGTGATGGAAGCATCAATGATTGTGTAAGTGTACTGGACTCTGCAGTTCTTTCATCTAACTGACGTAGCGTCGACAATTCCGAGTGGATGCGAAACGGCGATTACACTCCTACACGATTGATTGCACAGAATGAAGCCGTCAATTACGTTTTTTCATCTAAAACCAACTCCAATCCCGAGAATGCTGTAGGCTTGATGACTATGGCAGGCAAGAGTCCCGAAGTTTTGGTCACTTTGACTTCGGATGTTGGCAAGATCCTGAGCGCACTTCATGGTGTCAAAATCGAAGGCAAATCGGACTTTTTGACAGCTGTTCAAATTGCACAAGTGAGTTAGGATTATACAACTGTTCGAGGGCATTCTCATTTAAGGATTTCCTGTGTTGGTAGCTTGCATTGAAGCATAGACAGAACCGAAATCAACGACAGCGAATTATTGTCTTTGTCGGTAGTCCAGTGGAAGCTGACGAACGGACATTGGTGAAGTTAGCAAAGAAAATGAAGAAAAACAATGTTGCGGTTGATATTATCAACTTTGGCGAAGAGGTGTTGAATACGTCCAAGTTGGAAGCATTTGTCAACAACGTAAACAATAGCGATAACAGGTAACTGCAATAATCTGAGCGATCTGGATACTGAAATGCTAACTTCATTATAGTCATCTTGTAACCATACCCCCTGGACCTCATATTTTGAGCGACATGTTAATTTCAACACCTATTATCGGTGGAGAAGATGCTGGTGCTGCAGGTTTCAGTTCTGGAGGCGGAGATTACGAGTTTGGTGTCGATCCCAGCCTTGACCCCGAGCTGGCATTGGTAAGAAAGGAACAATTACCTAAAGCAAGATTTGAAAGTGTTGTTAGGCGCTACGTATTTCATTAGAAGAAGAGAAGGCTCGTCAGGAGGCAGAAGCGGCAAAGCAAAGCACTGCAGCCAATGGGGAATCATCTGCAGCGGCAGCTGGTGACAGTATGGCAATAGATTCAAAGACTGTAGAGACACACCGTGTTGCAGATGATGATGAGGATGCTGAATTACAGGCTGCTCTTGCAATGTCAATGAGCGATGCACAGGGTCATCATGAGACACAGGCAAGTGCATATTTGATTATCAATCGTTATCGGACTGTCTTATATTAAGACGCTTATTAGGAAGAGGATGTCGCTATGGATGATGCTACAGAAGACGAGGAATTACGAAGAGCAATGGAGTTATCCATGGGTGACGGCAGCGAGGCAAACCAAGAGATCATGTCTGCTGTGCTTGGGTCTCTTCCCGGTGTTGACGCGAGTGATGCTCGAATCCAGAAAGCGCTAGAAGACATATCAGAAAAAAAGGCGAAGGAAGATAAGAAGGAAGATAAGCAGAAATGAACGAGGAGAATAAACTATTTTTGAGAAAAGATTTGTCTAGGCGAAGGAAATGCAGTTGATGCTTTTGTAAGGTGATTAGGCGCAAGTAGGAGGAAGCTTAGTTACTGCTCGCAGGATTGCCCGTATGATCTAATGGCAAAGATATAGGCTATCCTTTTTTATTAAATTGACTTGTACATAAACGAATATGTTCGTTCGGGTACTGTAGCTGCATAGCTAAACAAACTGTAACCACCGATTATAATGTGGTGGTGTTGACGATTTTAGTCAAATTTAAGGAATTACTCGATATGGAGTATCATTTTGGTTTTCAGCGTCATTTTTTCCCGTCTTCATGCGGAGTGTGATAACGAACATTTCTTCCCAGCAGCAGTAACTATGTTGCGTAGAGGGTTTCATTCAAGCGTTGCTGCCTTGCATCGCAATAAACATCACCACTATGATATTTTGCAGATCCACCGCGGTGCAGACAAGCGTGCTATTAAGTCCCAGTATTATAGATTATCTAAAAAGTACCATCCTGATCTGAATCCTAATAATGCCGAAGCCCATAAGAAATTCCTCGAAGTCAATGAGGCCTATGCAGTCCTAGGTAACGAAGCAAGTCGTATGCAGTATGATCGCGAGCTTGATTATGGAACAAGGACTTCGGTCACGCATTCTCCGTTTACGACTGGTCCGTCGGCGTCATGGCATGCAAAACGGCGAGCAAGGGCTACAGGTTCAACGAGCGCAAAAGCGCAAGCCGAAAGAATGAAACAGCAAGCCTCTTCCATGTTCAACCATAGCGAACATTATAGTCAGCATTATGAAGCTGAAGAGCAAAGACGGCGAACGCGTATGCACAATGCAGCCGAGAGACGAAGGGCTGCAGGTATTGAAGAGGCAGCAACACCTGGAAATACCAAGACGGAGACTATTTGGTCTCGGCTATGGCGGCTTGGGGGTGTTCTTGGTGGTATTGTCTATGTGGACCGGAAGTGGAAGGAAATGGAATTTACAAGCGAAAGGCGGCCATTAGAACGATAGATGCTAAAGGCATTTATAACAAAACCTTTGGTCATGTTGATTATATGTATTCATCTACGATCACTGTGTTTTCTTTTTTATTCTTCATTCCCTCCCCATCTCTTTAATTCATACAAATCATTGCACTATCTCATACCATCAACATTTCTAGAAGAATGCGCTGTTTATCGATAAGAACAATAAACGATTAGAACGCCTCAAACTAACCCCGATCGATTCGCGTTGAATATCAGAATTACGGTGCGCAGAATCGCTAATGGAATAGATTCGCCCACTCCTGAAATAAGAAGTGCAGATGTTTCCACCAGCTGTTAGATTTAATGTTCTCAAGATCCCCCGAGTCACGTACTGTAAATTAGTGATTACTCATACGACCAGATGCTTCAGAACGCAGGACTTTATAACGTCACGTAAAAAGAGAAGGGACTTTATAAGCTCTAGAACATAGAATGATTTCGACCTGGCTCATTTTCTTTAAGCTATGAGCCATACATTTCAGATGAACCTAGAAGCTGACTTTTTGTTATTGATGAGGCGCATGTCGAAGCTTGGATGATCTTTATCAGATCTAATGTCAGATCCAGTTCGATCAAGATATCCGCATTTTAAAAGGAGCGACAGCATTAGAAATGGTATGGAAAATATCATGGATAAGGGTTTTGATATCTTATCTTTCCTCTGGATCAATCTCCGTAAACACATGTAGACCAACCACTCATTTGCCGCTCAACTGTGTCTGTTCTGTCCATCTTTGTATATCTGAGATATTTAGATTAGGCTTCCGTTTATTCCAAGATAACAAAATTGGCAAACAAGCAATTTATGATCTGGGCTTTTCCTTCTTCTCCTTGTACAAGGCGAGAAGAGAGACACCGGCAACCTTGACGACCTTGAAACGGACACCAGGAATATCACCAATGGCACGACCCTTACGACCGAAACCAGCAATCAAGACTTCGTCGTTTTCGTCAACAAAGTTCAAACAACCGTCATTGGGAACGAAAGCGGTGACCTTCTTGCCGTTCTTGATGAGCTGGACACGAACACACTTACGAATGGCAGAGTTAGGCTGCTTGGCTTCAACACCACTGATTTCAAAGTAAACCTCGTTAATACAACCACATTACCAGAAGAGAAGAAAAACAAAAAGGAGTAATATATTTAACTTACATCTTTTCCAAAACAATGCCCTTGGCGTGAGAGGCACCGGCGAAGGGAGAAGACTTGAAAGCGGTTCCAAGAGCTCTCTTCTTGTATTGCTTATCGGCCCAACGTTGGTCACGGCGGTGGGTGCGAAGCTTACGGGCTGCGTTCAATCCTCTTGGCTGTCCCTTACCTACGTTGAAAAAGAAACAAGTTTCCCATTAGCATCATGGTTCATTGGCCCATTCATTCTGGTAGTCGACCATCAAACTAGGATGAATCCATCTCCCACAGTCATCCATCTTTCTTCTATCTCCATATCCCCTATAGACTCTATAACATATGTCACTCTTTTCCCTACATACCCATGCTGATGGATCTGAAAAAAAGGAGGTTGCCTGGCGCCTGGTGTTCACAACGCTTTTGGGCCCCACTGCCGGCGCCTCGATTTTTCGGAATACGAAACCGTGACTTCGACCCAACCAGCGTCGCCTATTCAATTGACTGAGATAATGGAGCTTGTGCCCAAAAGGAAACATGGAGAATTATGCTAAACCCCAAGGAAAAAGAAAGAAGGATTTGACTCGCGCAATAATGGGCAGGTGGAACTTTTTGTTATAATAGCACGTTTGGATTCTAGGAAACAATCTTTGTTATAGGGAATTCAAAGTTCACAATGTCAAATCGATCAGGCTCTTAAGATTATAAAGGAAGAGAGAACAAGAAGGGAGGGAGGACTTGAAAAAAATAAGCGATAGAGCTAATGAGATACTATGAGATACTTGTAAAAACTTGTAATAACGATTGTGTTAAGCTTAACACAACGTATTAAAACTATTCCGTGCCGTTATGGGGATAGCTTTTACAATTAAAATGCATTCCCGGTATTATTGGCTTTGGAGATACAAGACAAGCGAACTAATGCATCCATTCTTCCTGTTAAGATACCTTAACAGAAATAACATATGCGCTTTGGTTTCTACAGCACCTAAATGGACATGTTTGGATAAAACGTGCATGTACGTAGCAAGGTTTTCCACCGCTGAGACAACCATACAAACAGCAGCGCCATCGTGGCATAACCGATCTATGAGGCTAAAGCTAGCTCACTTCTATGAAACGGATTCAGACCATTTTGACATGTGGAAGGCGTTGCCCCAGTCTGGTGACACCTTCCAATATCTGTCTTTGTCTGTCTTTTGCAGTGCCCTTACAGGTGATTCTTTTTGTTGCTGCAGACAACATGTGCAAATTTACTCTATGAAGTTGAACTTCCAAGAAATTTTCAAGTTCGCAAGCAGATACCTTTACGTGATGGAAGCATAGTACGAATAATATATAGAAGTTCGCACACCCGTGGTTGACATAATCAAGCTAGTAAAGAAAATACGATCGGTGGTTTGCGACCCTGATTTTCTTGCTTTGCGAAATCCTTTTTGGGAAATAACAGAGGAACTTGTCAGAATCGGAATGATATGTTCCGGTGCTAATAGCATGTAATCGGTACCAAAACGAGTTTAAGACATCTTATCTTTAAGTGTTTGTCAGCATAACTACACCAAACGTATACGAAATAAGGCATCACGTATATTCGCCATTCACCATGCAATCGCCGCGATTTCTAACATGCAATGTGCTCCATGCGCATTGTGACGTTACAGCTACACAAAGCATTTGCCAATGTAACGAAACAGTCAGTTTATGCATTCACGTTGGATGTATAAGAACGCCCTCTTAAATGCGCCGTAACTAAGTTCAGCTCAAGATCCCCACGGTTAGCCTGATGGCGTTCACTGTATATCAGTGATACAGTTAACCTATCTCGACTATATATAACCAAAATATGACAGTTTCCCATTCTGTTGTAAAGCACCCATTCTCTGACATGAGGACGCATATCAGAAGAATAGGAGCAGCTCATGTAAGCTATTACAATGGCAAAAAAGAAAAAAAAAAGGCCTGCGCCGCTTTTCAAAAACAATTAAAGTTTACCTATCGGACATCGTCCTTCTTCCATTAACAAGAAGAAGGGCAGTTTGTCACATGCAGAGGAAACAGAGATTCGATGACCTGTCCCTTGCACAGGATTCGATTTGTTTTGTAAAAATTTGTCGTGCAAATTAATACTAGCATGGATTTCATATGGATGGATTGAACACTTTTAAACGCTGGATTTGATACTGTATTGATGTAGCGTTTTGTGGTAGAGTACCCAGACTATGATAGAAGAGTTGTTTTGCCGTGAATCGCAAGAAACAGAAATGTATTGGTTAGATTATGTGATATGAGGGTAAATAGTTAGAGCGTAAACCAACTTTAACTTTACTTTTTTTTTCCGAAGCATTGTATTTCCAGAAGAACTAGGGACAAAGCACACAGAGAAACTTCCGATGTCAAAAAGCTTGGGAAACAGCAAAACAATTAGAAACAAGTGTTATTGGGAACATGACAACAAGTAGTTCATTCTAAGTCTAAAAAGTAAGTGGCGTAGAGTTTATAACAAAGTTGTTCCGCACCGTGGCTGGTTCCTACTTTTTCCTCAATGAATACAAGTATGGTGCCTCGTCTGCTCCGTTGCCTTTTTATCGGCGTGTATCCCTTCCTGTTCTTTCTTCATCATGACTGAAATTCCCACTGGCTGCTTTGTTATTCGTTCTGAGCTTAACGGTTTGGTTGCGGATGTCAAGGATGGCTATACCAACGTAAAGTGGTTAGTTTGATTATGCTTTTTCTTTCATGACTTAAATACGATAATTACAGCCTGGCGACCCAATCATCACGTGGCCGAAACAATCAGGGGACAATGGCAACCAGGTAATGGCTTTGATTGGTTGATAGAAACTGTTTTTATTTACAACATTCTATTAGGTCTGACGTTATAACAACGGTTTCTTTATCAACAAGCGTTCTGGCCTTGGTAAGTGATTAAAGCGAAATATTCTGAGATGGAAAGGCCCGAAACGTCTTACCTTTATTCTCGAATATAGTTCTCGGTGTGACAGGTTGGATCAATTAATGAAATAGGTGGGTAAGCTGATTTCATTCGCGGGGTGTTAGGCAGCTTTGGTGCCGGAGCTATTACTGCACAAGTCAAACAAGATAGTCCTCGGTAGGATGGCTATGGATGTCTGGAAGGACTCTCGATCAAACTAATTGAAGGGAATAGAAATCTGCCGCAGCAATGGGGATACGATAATGGTTACATATTTTCGCATGCAGACACCAACCTTGTATTGGACGTTGATAAAGGTGCCACTGAGAGTGGGACTAAAGTCATCATCTACGGCCAAAAGAATGGCGGCAATGATAATCAGAAATGGAAACTTGAACCAGTGTGAAATAAAACCAAACGGACTCTTCCGTATCCCCCCCTTTTTTTTTATTTGTTTACCCATCTATAACATGTGAAGTTTGAGAGTATTATGATATTGTTGGAAACAACTTATGGATCCATTCTGAAATATGATTTGGGATCTCCTAGTTTCCGTTCTCAATTATGTTGAATGTAAGTGGTTCAAAAGGGTTAAGTTCATCCCTAGTAAAATCCTTGTCTTAAAAAGTTTGTATAGCGGCCCAAGCGATCATGGATCTAATCCTTACAGCATCAGCCAATTATTGTTAATGGATAACAGAGTTAAAGAGCGGAAAGCTCTTCCCATCTCTGGAAGGTGAGAGCATAGTACAATAAAGCATATCGCATTCCTCCACGAACCAAAGCGAAAAGCCTCACAGATATACTCTGGCGTTTCTTTCTTCCTGGACGATCTGTTCTTTTCCTTCTTGATCATAATATCCAAATAATTGAGACATATCGGTTTAACTTCGCCAACCAAGATCATGCGTGTCATTTAATTTGACTTGTATGAATATTGTTGCAATCTAATAACCCTTTTTCGGTTAAAGAAGTAACATCTCGATTACGCATTGCCAATGAGTCAATGAACAGCTTTCACTCACTGTGCCTGGTAGCTCGGGTTTAATGGAGTTTCCTTTGCTTGACTGCTGGGATGTTGGGGATACCATTCCGCTTTTGTTATTTCCTTTCGGTACAATCTGAGGTTTTGTTGTTTCACACATCGCTCCTTAAATGCTAAAAACAGACTAGCATAACTGTTGTACTACAAATTTTTGACAGGCACCTACAATAAAGCAAGACTGGAACTGAATCTGCCAAATCTGCGGCATAGTAGTCTCAACCAAATGAATTGGTGCACACTTTTAAGACGCACTATATCTCTAACGCTAAAGTGTGTAAGGCCGATAATATAGGAAATTCAAAGGCGATGCCAAAGATCGTATTGTAAGAAAATGGCTGCTAAAAAGTCAACTGCAAGGATTCTTAATACAAGCTCAAGCTGAAATGTTGAATAAGGGGATGTGCGAACGCCTTCTCCCATAAGCATTCAAAGATCGTTTAACGCGAATGATTGTTTCGGTTATCGAATTCCATTGTTACTCTTTAAACAAGTTCTAAACAAGACCTGAGAAAAAGTTGCCTATCCTATCTAACATTCCGATAACATTTCAATGGCGCAATACGCCAATGCTCGATATGGCCGAGCAAATTGTGATCAGCCCTTTTAAAGCCTGATATAGCGCAACAGATCGAAGATAATTCTGATTTACAAGAATATTTATAAACAAATCACGTGCAATTCCTTCCTACATACTGTAATTCCTATCCTCCTCTAACCGTTAGCAAAACACTAATAAATATAGTTTGTGGACTGGAATGGCAAAGTCATTAGAACTCGATCACGATGCAATCGGCACCGGGAGGCTTCATCTTTGACATAAACACCGCGATCCGTCAATACCCCATCAATATGCGCAGCCTGTGGTCCACAGATGGTCCGTTCTGGAAGATACTGGAATACGTTTGTCGAATATTGTTATGGTTCTACCTTGTTCCGTATAGGGAGGCTAAATGGCACGAAAGGCTGGAAAAAGCAAGAGCAGAAGCATAGGCGAGAACAGAGCGGAACGGTCATATCAAGTCTGGAAGCATAGGCTCTAAGCAATCAAAACATCATATTTGTTATAGTGTGAGGCACTGTGTCTACGGTTTACTGAAATTCACTTTTTTCTTTTTTGCATAGCATAACTCACAACAAGATTTGAACGTTACAGTACAACAGATATACCTCAGGAAAGACCTCGTATTCGTCAAGCTAATCAACCCGATAGCTACTTGATTAGGACAGACTTACAGAAGAAACGGCTGTTCAAGCTATGGGATGCAGTAGTTCCGATTCTGAGGACGGCTGTGACGCAGAGGTCGAAGATAACGTTCTTGGATTTGACCGGCAGCAGCCACAGGCAGAAGAAATGATGTCCGCCAAGGAACCATCAAGACGACGCTAAACTCACTGAAAGTACGTCTGAAGCCTATTTTGTGCAACAACGATCTTGATGAAACAATTACCACGAAATTGTTGTCAAGCACTCGCACCTCAAAGATCTCGACTAAAATGATGTCCCTGTCTTATGTCTCCTTTCTAACAAGCTACGACCATTCTTGCCAAACATCGCCCTTGACTGTATTGGTTATAGCGAGTTCAAGCAAGAGATTTGCCCAGACGCAAAGCCATCCTCGATTAATGCTGTCCCTTGCAATGCTGCTACACTACACAGCATGCACATCAATCTATGAGAAAAGACCAGAGAGAAAAAGAAGGTGCAAATCTACATTTGATATACCAAATGAAATAGCGAACTTGGACGGTGTTGTCTTGGCTCGCGAGATGATTGCAACTGAAAGCCAACTCAAAACACACGAAAGACAACAAGAAAGGCTGATCGGGCGCCTGAAGAGTCAAGCAATTTCACTAGCAAGATAAGAAAAAAGGCTCCAAACATCGCGCGTAAAGCATCAAAGGCGCTATCTACTGATGACAAGAATGACCTCTACCAATCGAAACAAAGGCGAAATTTGACAATGCGAGAGCTTCAGAGCGTGAAAGCTGATTTTGCCAATCCAAGAACGCGCAAATACTATTTATCGAAGGTAACAATTTTACCCAAAAAAAAGCAGTAAGTGATTTTGCTCTATGTAGGCAGAAGCAGGACGACGTAAGAGAGACATGCCACAAAAGAAAAAAGGAAATGTGAGCTGAAGAATCATAAGAAAGGAAAAGGCATGAAAAACAAGTCCATCATTGGGCATGCCGAGATGTGAAGATGACGTGGATAACCTTGACATAAAATATCTATATTCCAGGACAAATACCGTCTTTGCGTGGACAGGTTACGGCGTGATAAGTATGACTAAAACCGTTCCCCACATCAAAGAATGTTTAGACGAATATGCCACCTAGCCCTCTAGTATCTACCTGTAGTACTATAGGTTTAGGTGACATCCGGAGGGTCGGATACAGGACTAGAAAAGACAGAAGGCGTGCGCCAAGATCGCCTCTGATGAAAGAGTGTTTATCAAATCAAGCTGCCCAACAATCACTTCACAGGAAATTGTCCGCCTTGTATATAGCGGAAGTGCAGGTACAGGCGTTGGCTCTACGATGAAGGGTTACAGTAGGCGAGGCGGTCCAAATTATAACGATAGCATAGCCAAAATAGCCCTGTGGTCATGAAAAACGAGCACTGTACATCGCAATTTTGCCCTTATTACTTTCATCATTGTATCCATCCAAAAGCAATCAGGATAGCCGATGGGAAGGGGAAGAAACTGTCCACCAATGGTGCATTACAATGTACTAACGCCGATCGCCCCTCCCTCAAGTGTGGATATACGACCCGTAACAGGGACACGCAAGTTGCTCTATGAATTCCTTTGAGTGGGATTCAACCTTACTTTCAAGTACGCGGAAGCCATTTGCCACCGTTTGACGTAGCCAACCTGTCAGTCATCTCAACCCTGAAAAATCTTCACTTCTCCTCCATCTGAACAAGGTATGATTCTGCACCTTTCAAAATCCATCACAAAACGTAGCATGATGGGGAGTCGGGAGAGGACCAGCAGTCCAGGTTGATGGGCAGTGTTACTGGTCTGATTGCTAGTAAGACCATACTATACCTAAGCCAGATCTAGACTATGTACAGCAAAAGCGCGGTCTATTTCCTTCCAGTAGTGGGTATCCTGTTACAGTGCGAAGGTAAAACTCATGCTCCGTAGTTTAAAGTTATCTAAATTCGTTGAGCGCAAAAGTAACGTTTTAAGTGGCGCCAAAACCTACAGTAGAACCGCAGCATCAGACCCTTTTGGATTACCACATGGAGCTGGAAGCTTGGGCAATCGAAAAGTTGAGCGTGTTCTTGGGATTCGATCCCGAAACACTGAGAACTCAAGTCATGCCATATTTGATGAGCTTCTCTTCTGCAGAAGAATTGACAGAACACTTAACCGTACGGCTCCGATATATTTATGCTTAATGTGATCCCTAACATAGAACCGATCATTAGGATATGCTGGGTACCAATGCAGACTCCTTGTCTTTTATCCAGGAATTCGCAACGCGACGTTTTCTGAGTAGTCGCTCATGCAAGGCTAGTGAGGAGAAGAAGCCACTTGGTGCAACTATAACGCAAGAAACTCCTTCGCATTTTCCTTCCCTACCGAAATCAAGCATAAGCTCAGATTCTCAATGGCCTAGTAATATCAATGTATATGTGAAGAATGCAGCGACTGACGACGAATATTTCTCGAGGTAACTACGACAACAAGGGATTTCATAGATTAAACGTGTCGAACACAGCGGACGCAAACCTAAAAAGAACTCTAAAACGGCTAAACCCAAATCCTCTGAGAATCTAACGCAAACAGCAAAACAAGCACAATCGACGCTTGTATCTGACCGTTTGGAAAAGAAACCGAAGAAAAAGAATGATATGACATTAGAGGCTGCACTTAAGGAACTGGATATCAATGCATCCGGAAGCAAAGGCAAACGCAAGGTGTGTCAATGTCAGGGTGAGCTGGTTCATTCAGTAATGCAAACAGTATTGACGATATCGCTCAGCTACTAAACATCCTCTGCTTACCGTCGCACCCAATTGCCTGAATTGCGGGAAAATCATTTGCACGTTGGAAGGAGTTGGCCCATGTACCTTTTGCGGAACACCTGTTCTGTCCAAGGAACAGCAGGTCATGCTAATTGCTGAAGCCAAGAAAAAGCGGTCGGAAGAAAAGCAAAGATTGCACCAACAGCATCAACAACGACGCTCAAAAGCCGCCGCTACCCCAATGGTGGGGTATGCGTCGAAAGTGAGCGGCGATTTCTCGTCTCGTCATTTTGAAAGCGTATGGGATGAGGCCCAAGAAGAAGATAGCCGGAGACGAGCGGAAGAACACAAAGAAAAACTGCTAGAATTTCAGCGAACAAGTGCTAAACGAAGTACAGTCATTGGTAAGTTTGAACTCTTCATAAGAATTTCCCAATCAGTTGACGTTTGTATATCCAAAAGACCAAGCGACCGATTTCACTTTGCCAACGGATACATCTAATCCATGGCTGAGTCCTCAAGAGCGAGCACTCCAAGTGAAAAAGCAACAGGCAAATCTGAAGCGTTTAGAGGCAGAGGGGCGGTCTCGCCGAAGGGTGATGACGATCGATGTCCAGACACGACAAGTAAAAGTAGAAGAAGCTGAATCATTGTCATCTGAAAGTGAAGAAGAAGTTGTTGTTCCGTCTACACAAAAACTGGAAAACGTCACTGTTGAATCAACTGGGACTTATGCCAACAATCCACTATTGAAGAATTTGCAAGGTCCGAAGTTTATCAACAGGAAGCATAAAGAGACCAAGGCACGCAACCGGAGGAAACAGCGTGTACAATATGAAGACAAGGATTTTGTGGATTTAATGTTTGTCTCTAGTGTTGGTGATGAGCTTGATATTACTGTGGAACCAATGTCTTGCCTTGCCAAATAATAGTACAATAATAATAAAAAATTCTTAGATGAACATAAAGGTATCAAATTTTTATCATTATTCAAAGTTGCAGACTTTGCCAATATATGTTAAAAGAAAGAGACGCTTCAAGTATTCTAGCCTGCGTAATTGATTTATTTCTGTGAGTTCCATGTCGCCTTAGGGCTTCAATGTCATGAACATATTGGCGTCTAAGGCGATCATTGAGATGTTTTCGTTTTCCGATCCAAACTCATCATTTTCTGTCTTTTGAAGGACTGTCAATGTCGTCGCATTGTCCATCTCGGCGCCAGTCGGTGCTTACCCTTTTCCGTATGACACACACAGATGACAGCGACGACGATTACGCTACGATTGTCGCAACTTCATGGGGTGATCAGAATGCAGGCAACCACGTACAGAACGACAATGTCGATGCGTGGTATACATTGGCCGATCCCGATGCAAAAATCGGCCCTGGTGGCCTAGGCAGCGGAAACTTGCATAGAAAGGGCCGCAACTACATTCCTGTCAATGAAGACATTATCATAGAACAGCGAACAAAAGGACAAGTCTCGAAAGAAAAAATGACTCGCGCGCTGAAAGCTGCTGTATCCCGTACAGCCCCTAAACATCCCGTCAAACCAAAGAAGGTACCGAAAAAGACAGCGTTCACGCAAAAGAATCCATTTGTCCGGCCGCACCCCGCAAAGCACGAACCGTCAAATCATCAAATGACCACACTACGTCCTCCACCAAAAAATAATGCATGGAGTCAAGCATTAAGCGAAGAACCATTCTGGGAAGGGCAAGAAAAACCGAAACGATCGCATCAAGTACTATACGGTAACATCTTGGATCTTACAGTGATTGAATGTTTTGGCGATAGGAATCGGAGGCCGCGACCACTCTAAAGTCAAAACCAGAAGTACCTCAAGAATGGGAAGGGCAAACCACATCCTGGAACATACAGAACGCTTCAAAGTATGAGGCAATAACTGCAAGGAATGATGTTAAGCCTTCATATAACCATAGCGAACCTTCTTGGGATAATAGCATATCATGGCATGAGGCTCAATCATGGGACAACGTCAAACCACCATGGAACCACAATAAATCATCGTGGAATGCTAATGATTCTTTTCGGGATAACAACAAGTCGTCCTGGGGAGAAGCCAAACATTCATGGGACAATAACAAACCCTCAAAGAATCATGATGATTATCCCTGGAGCGATAGAAGAGCAACTCAAAATAGTGACCATTCTACATGGATCAAAGAGAAGCCGGCATTTCGCGGAAAAAAACCAGGGCATCGCGAGAAACCATTTTGGAAGGGAGAGCAATCAACAGAGAAGCCACCCAAATGGAGAGCTCCATCCGAAGCGAAATCGTACGGATCGGGTACCTGGGCTGGCCAACATGATATCCGCGATACAACCCCGAAAAAACCACAATATTTGCAAGATATGGATAAGGAGGAATCGACAGCACCATATCCCTCCATTATGGATCGCCCACGAGCACTACGGTCTCCTCCAGGACTATTTAAGAATGCGCTAGCCCAACTGGGGAAAGATAGTAATACCTTTCCTTTGTCAAAACCACCTGGATTATCACCTATACCTCTTAATCCAAGAGCACAGCAACGAGAACAACATTTAAAGAAGACAGCTCCACCCAGAATACCCCACAACAACCCTGTAGTAATTACGATTAACATTGAACTTGAATCAGGCACGACTGTGCCCGTGAAAGTCCGCGAACATGACGATCCTGAAGTCCTCGCTCGGTCATTTATTCAAGAGCATGAAATAAGTAACCCTGATATCACCAACGCTTTGTTTGGTATATTCCGGAGCCAAAAGGACCTAGCAATTCAAAAGCGTAGTAGTCAAGCTCGTACGGATTCTTCTGCTTAATTGCACCACTGCATTCCCCTGTAAAAAAATGATCTTTCTTTTCCCTTTTCCCTTCTCCTTTTATCAATAATACATGGCTTCATAAACCTTTCTTTCAAAATGCATGCAATTTTTCATGGTACAATTTATGAATTGATACTTCTTTCTCATTGAAGTTAGCATTGCAGATTATACGTCAAAGACATAATATAGCATGTAATTTGTCTGTGCCACAAAGTCTACCAAACAGCTGCAAGCTGTCACCCAGCTGAACCAAACGTTATCTGAGTTTAAATTGTCCAGCCAGCGAAATACGACTGCGAATTGCTTCCAACTCCCCCGTTACCCAAACCTCATTCACAGGAACCCATATTCTAGCAAAGTGCAAAGACCGACGTTCCTTTTTCCCTTCCACTTTGACACTTTGAAACGCGACTCGCGAATGGCATCATGGATCCAAAGTTTTTTTCAGCTGCCCAAGGCATTCCTATGAATGCTCAACAATCACCAACCAATCCTCGCATGTTGATGCAGTATCAGCAACAGCAACAGCAGCAACAACAGCAACTACAACAAAGTGAAAACGCAATGCAACAGTATCCCTTCGGTAGCGCGGCACTGGGTGCAAATTTTAGTGGAACGGCCAACATCGCAGGCAACTTACCTTTTACACAAGACTTTGGCGCACTAGATCAAACCGACCTTAACGGGATGAATCCTTTTGTAACTCAAGCGGTCACTCAATCATTCATGGGAGGATTGTCTCCTACAGCCGCTGTTAATGTCAATCAAGCGCAGCACTTACGCCAGACGTCAAACCCTCAAGCACTTTATTCTCAAAATCTAATGAATATGACCAACGGAGGACAAGGTTCTAGTGAAACTTGTGTTCTTTCATTCACAGTGCACTGACGCGTCTATCATAACACTAGTAGCGTTACCAGTACAATTTCAACAAAACAGGGCTCTTTACCAGAATAACCCGGAGATGGCTATGATGTCACCGAATACTCCTCAGGCTATTCTATATCGGCAACAGCAACAAGCTGCGATGAATAGAGGTGAGCCACTAGATTGTCGAAAGTTTATCGTATCGACTAACGCATTCTGGATGTTAGCCAAACAATCCCCGAGTCAATCGCCTGCTTTAAATAATGCTCCGTTTCACAATCCTCCAGTAGGATCTCCGGTGATCGCAAGCAGCCCACATCTGGCAGGAGCGAGAATTGGGTCGGATTACGCAGGTAACTGGCAACAGAGTGTCAAAAACTTATGGATTTAACATGAAGTAATTAGGCTCACCATTAGCAACACATTCTGTATCACCAGTACAAAGCCTTCAAGGCGTAGGCTCATCTGCGCAAACAGTAAGATCAACGGACGTTTAACTGTCACTAACATTAGGAAACAGAATCGATCCATGTCCTCACAACCGAATAATCGATACATGCAACAACATATGAATGCCAATGCCAGTATCCAACAGCAGGCAATGGATTTGCAGAGTAATGCTGGCAGCGTATCTCCTTCGATGAATAGTAGCCAGGCAACACCGTCATATTCGTCTGCACAGGTAATCTAGATATGCTCGCTTTGTTGGTTTTAACTTCGCATGATTAGAATATATCGCAAAACGTCAGTACAAAAGACGAAAAGTCTCAATCGCATGCTACATATAATGCAAATATTCATAACTATGTTCAACAATCACCCATAATGCAAGGCCAGTCTCCATCGTCCATTTCTCGAAGCTCAGTGGCACCAGCAAGCCAATCATCCACGCCAATACAGCAACACCAGCAATTAAATACGCAAGATCACATGAAAGACCAAGCTTCAGTGTCAGAATCTTTAAGGCAGCCGGCGGAAGACAAAGAAATGAAACGATCAACAAAAGGTCATGACCTGTTAGCCGAAGGGGACTCGCCTGCCCCTGACACCAGTTCTCCAGCAAGCCGTAAACCTACGCCTTCTCCTGTAGGCCCTGAGGAACAAAATGGGTCACAGAGTCCAGCTGAGGTGCCAACGGTTACCTATGTACCAAAGACAAGAAACGTAGAAACTTATGGTGGTGTTGATCTGAAGTACTTTGATAAATTCGAAATCAAGCCTGCTATTCCTCAGTTAGGCGAACTGGGTAAGTTGTATACAGTTTTGGGTGAATTGTGTTATCGAACCATTGGCATAGGCACTGTGGATATTTATGCGCTTATCATGTCTCTCAAGTCTGGGATGAAAATGGAAATCACCAATGCGCTTAATGTCCTCACTGTGTTTACAATCCAACAGTCAGCGCTGCCATTGGAACAATGTGAAGACCTGCTTGACGTTTTATTGGATCATTTGGAGAAAGACACCTTTGGTACGCAATCGCGATTTGGCTCAATTAAAGAACATGCTCAACGGGAAGCGGAAACTGATCGGACGAATCGCACAAAGCTACAAGAACTGAGCTACTCCTCTTTATTTGATATGTCTCTGGACGAAATGAAGAGTCTCATCCCAACTCTTGAGCATTCGACCTCGGATCTTTGGTTATCGCTACGAGAGCGATGCTTATGTGTTTTAAACATCTTACGAAACCTTTCATTCATGAATGAGAATGTCGAATACCTTGCGAATCACGGACGGTTCGTCACTCTTCTGGCACAAATCGTAGATAGCACACGGAAGACAAAAGATACCGAGGAGAGCACCACCGCTTATTCAGAAGCATGGTTTGTTGGGATCCGAAGGATGGACACGTTGGATTTTCGCAAAACGGCACTCATTATCTTTGCTAACATCTCCATGTCCCTTACCATCAAACATGTAAATACGGCGGCCACCTTTGTTGAACTGACGCATGACTTCTTGACGCATGGGCCGGATACCTATTATTCACTTTTGGCGATTGAAGCATGGACAAAAATGACCGTGAAATATGACAATCGACGAATTTTTTCAACGCTTGTGCATCAAAGCAGAGACCCGGCTGAGGACAGGTTCCAGCACATTGAAGACATTTGGATGGAGCTCGTCAGCGTGATACGGCGCGACTATTTCTCTGCTGATGGAAGGATTGTATTCAACATGAGCGCTAGCCAACTTGCGATGCTGGAGCTATCCATTATGGGCTTATATAATATTGTTACTATTGCCGAGACAGAAACGTTAAAAGAACGTTTGATCCAACGTGACAAAAGTGTCGGCATGACGATCATGCGGTTGTGTATCGCACTTGCAGAATCGGGAAATCAGCACTTCTCCATTGCTACCAAACGTGGTATGGAGTTGATCCGCGCTTTGATTTGTGGAGGAGACGGTATTAGAAGACGCAACAGTGGCGTGCGGAAGTTCTTGGAAACGAAGGAGAATGACTCTACCGACCAATCCATAGCACTTATGGCAGACCGTGTTCTGGATATGACTGCGGTGCGCGAAAAGCTCATGATGGCCACTCTGAAGCCATCTACCGATCCAGAAATTTTACGTGAACTATCAGACCTTGTGACCGTAATAGACGACGATCGCTCATGAAACAAGTGATAGTACAAAACATTTAAAATAAAAACAAAAAAAAGGGACAAAAAGAACTAATATGAAGAACATAAGGGACAACAGCTACTTAACGTTAGTAACTTGTGCACATAAATCTTTATCGGGGCTCCATTTACATCACTATTGATTCAAGGAACGCGTCCATATATCTCTCTGATGCAATATTTCTTTAACGTAGCGAAATTGCTTAATTGTCCCGACTATACCATGGAAGTTGTATTTATCATTTTTTATTTGAATGCGCAAAGAGAAAGGAAAGCGGGGGTAAGGGGAAGGAAGTACATGAAAAAAGAAAAAAGAGCATATATTACACAAATCCAAAGCCTGTCGAGCACTCACTCATTGCTTTGAACAGGTTTGCTCGAAGACTTTCGTACGAGTTGTACACTGGTAAATCGACCTGATTAAAACTATAGCAGACAAGTTAGCTTCGGTTATATGTTATAGATCACAAAGCAGCTTACCATGTATGAGCGGACGGCAAGCGATTGTCACCACCAAAATCCTTGTGAATTTGGAATTTCTGGACACCGCTCGAACCTTGCAAATGGGCAAATCCTTCTAATGGCACTTTAGACGTACCCGTAGCAAATTGAAGAAGTTTTGCCCGCTCTTCCTGGTCAAAGCTTCGTACAGCTCTCCAGAACCATTGAATTTGTGGGGAGGAAGCCGAATATCCACCTTCGTACACAGTGTTGTTTTTCCAATCGTCAATGTCTATATCTGGCAAACCAGAAATCAAGAGCTCCAATTCCTGCTCGTTGAAAATTTTGATTAATGAGGCCGGGATGATATCATGGAAGCCTTGGAGGAACGCATTAATTTGGTCTTTGATAGCGTTTGTCAACTTCTGCTCAGTCACCAATGTTACATATTCATGTTTATTCGCCTCGGTTACTGGAATATCTCGACCTCCCGGTTTCAAATCAATTGTCTTGGTTGTGCCAAAGTCATCCGTTTCAATGCTGAAAGTGAGATCGATGACATCTGTGATATCGTTCTCAAGCATCCACACCAAGCTCTTGTAGTACTCAGGATCAATAGCTTCCACATCTCGATAATCAACAGGTCTACCCAGGATGTGCTTATAGAACGAACGAGTAAAGTAAGCATCGAGCAACCGTCCGTCATAGATAGCCTTTCCGATCACACGGCCAACAAATTTGAAAAAGCTCAAATGATCAGGATTCACACATGAGGCATGGTTTGGCTGATAAGTCAGCTTATCTGCAGCGGAAGTGATAAAAAGTGCGTAGTTAGGATCGAACATTTGCCTTGCAAGCACTGAAAACCATTCTCGGCTAACTCCGCCAGCGTCCATGCCTTCTTCGTTGTAAAAGCGCACGTTGAGTTTGCCATATTTGATCTCATTACCAGTGCGACCCTGCAACTGATGGTATGAATCCTCGAAAACGTACTGACGTCGTACATTAAGCTGCAAAGTGGGGTAATGTTCTCGAGGCTCACTACGTTTGTGAAGCTGTTGGACAAAGTAGTTACGCTTGTTATCGAATTCCAGCATCTTCGGGTTGCGAACCAACAATGAGAAGGATCCACTCATCAGCGACGGGTTGTTGCGCACCATAATATTCAGGATCTTCTTGTGATCTTCAGTGAATGCGAAGAAGAAGTCATCAGCTTGTTCCGTAGGTGCTGGCTGTTCTACACTGGGTGATACTGGTCCCAGGGAGCTTGACCGTTGCACATGGCCTTTTCCTGCGGCATATTTCGATACCACCATGAATGACTCGATTAATGGAAGTAGAACGGTTGCGACGTTGATTAATTCCTCCTTTTCATGAATGACAGCCAAACAATGGCCAAGCATCTTCCACAATTTCAAGAAATCAAGCTCTTCATATATCTGCAGTACACGTTTTTCGTCTTTCGCTGCTTCTTCACTACGCTCATTGGAGGCCGACTTCTTGCGGGAATACAAATAGTCAATCGTTTTAAGAACACGCAAAAGTTTCGCTTGATCCGAAGTAGCAGCAGAGAACTGGGAAAGCGCCGAGCCCTGTATCTCCGTTCCACTCATCATGTTCTGCAATACCTGCAACAACTCTTCCAAATCCTGAATTATCTGCTTTCCAGAGTGTTTCGCAGCAGCCATCAGCTCGTTTGTGATCGTCTGTTGAGCCCCGTCCAATGCTGACAAGTGAGACAACGCACCCAATGTGTATTGGAACGTCCTACTGGAACATTCGCCACTTGTAAGAACATGAACAACCATCTTCAGATAATGATCAGGGATAGCTGGAGGTTTGGGTATGGGCTTTTCTTGCTCTTTAGCGGCAGCTGCTGCTTTGGTCTGCGATTGCTCTTCGGCTCCTTCAGTAACAGGCTGTTCTTCAGGGCGTGGGGCTTGATCCTGCTGTTGCTGAATCTGTCTGGTCTCCATTTTCTCTACGTACTTCTTTACTAGCAATGGGAATGGTCGGCACATGGTGCCAAGCAAATTCATCAACTCTTCCATCAGATTAGAATTCTCCACAAACACGGAACGGTCCAATAAGCTCATCAGCACCAGAAGAGGGTATTTGCTAGACACTGCAAGCTTATCCTTGTCCTTTCCTTTGCCCTTTCCTTTCTTACTATTTTGCCGCTTCAATCCTGCAAGGCAATCATTTTCCGTTAAGAAATACGTTAGAGATTGTTCGTTCGAAGAAACCACATGGTATAACACTTCCAAGCACCGTTGTGTTATCAGATTTGGAACGTTCTCGGTGAGGGGAGTTGTAGACACTGTCGTCTTTGGCTTAACGGCTCCTTTTCCTGCACCTTTCGGATGCAAAGATAACTGCGCAAAACTTCTGTCCACTGCAGCCAAATCGGCACTGCCGTCTTGAAGAATACAGATAAGCAAAGACAGTAGATCACCGCGTGTTTTGCTGTTTTCACACAGGTTAAGTAACAGTCGATTCAACAGCGTTTTTGAGATCGATTGAGGTACAAAGAGTAAACGAGCAAGAGTAGCTAATTGGGCACGATCAACAAGTTGAATGGTATCTCGATGTCCCCCAGGCTTCTTGGAGGAGCTTGCAAGGGCTGAACCGTCAGTACCCACATTACGACCAACGCCAGGAAGCAGACGGCTTCGGAAGTCTCTACCAGTTATCAATCCACCAAAATCTCGAACGATAGCATCAAGTGGTGCTAAAAGGTTGCTGCTTGGAAGCGTGGCAGGTGCAGAGGTTTGCGTATCTTGAGTGTTGTTTCCTTGTCGTTGTCTTTCCCGTCGAACTCTTTCCATTGCTTCTTGGTGTAGCACTTCTTCACGGATATCATCGGGAAGAGCATTTAAAAACTCCGGACTGATTGAGTCATCTTCAGCTGTCTGCGAAGACACGCGTCGCTCAAGATAATGTTGATTGATGACTTCTTCCCGCAATTCATCAGGTAGCGCTTCCAAAAATTCGACATCAATTCCAGTATCAGAAATATCGACTTGTTCACCGTTGATAGTGATAGTTGTTCTTTCTTGCTGAGACTCTGGCTCCTCGCTAACTTGACTAGTTCCAGCTTGGCCATCACTTTCGGAGACTTGAGTCGCTTCTGCGGCTCGCTGCTGTTCTTCCTCTTCTTTTCTTTTACGCTCTTCTTCCTGCCTTCGCCTCTCTTCTTCCTCTTCTTTGCGTCTTTGCTCTTCGGCTTTTCTTGCTTCCTCTTCTTTCCTCTTTTTTTCTTCTTCAACAGCAATCGGTATCAGGATATTAAGCAAACTGTTCACTAGCTTTACAGCTTTATCGCCAGAAGCATAGCCATACATCATGCGAGCCTCTTGATGCCAACGCTCAGCAGTTGACATTGGTTGGAAGTCATGCAGCACAGACATTATCTCTTTGCTTTGATCGTTCTGTTCCGGCTGAGCTCGTTGTGCAGCACCGGCATTCAGGGACGTAATACGGTCAAAGTCGATTCCAGGCATCACTCCAGGTGCAGCCTGCAATTCAGCACGGAAAGGTTCATCCGATAACCCTTCAGGCTCCTCGCTCAAAAGATTCTCAAGAATACGCACAGCGTTTCCGCCAATGATGTCTTCAAACGCTTGTAAGCTGCCAATACCATGATGACGCAGGCGACCGCGAGAAGGCGCATGATCAACGGTTCGCGTGATTGAGGTTTCGGGAGCTGAGGTCAAAAGAGGATGGGTTGTGATATCGTCTCGTGTATGAGAGCTGCCAGCAGCACCCTGATTGCCGAAAGATCGGCCGATGATCTGATATGAACCGGAATCAATGATAGGCATGCGTTCACGAGTGCCAGTATTCATCATTAGCGCGTCAAATCTTGCAGGCATATCCCCTTCAACAAATCCTCGTCGATTATGGGACAATCTACCCGTTCTTCGGAAGCCGAAAGGACCAAGTGATCGAGATCGATGCCATACGTCGTTATCGTCAAGGATTACACCCTCAGCCTCCAAATCATCTGTAAGGAAAGGATTATCGAGGTCTTCGCCGTCGATTAAGACACCATCATTCAATTCAGCATCGGCTATCTCGTCTTCAAAAGCGTCTCCTTCTTCACCCTCATCAAAATCAGACTGATCAATAGTGTCCAAATCATCTTCTTGGCCCTAGAACGTACTATATTAACAAGCGACGCTTCCTACTGAATGTACGTACCTCATCATACGGAGCATGCCCACGCCGCGAGCCATGTCCGTGTCGAAGGCTTTGTTCTTCGTCAGAATCAATTGTTACTTCTGTTCGGAGATGTAGAACTGGTCCGTCTTCATCTTCAATATCTTCTATGTGCCAAGTCATCTCTCTACCATCGTCTTCATCATCGATATCTTCAGATTCACCAGACTCCAACGATTGATCAGATATATCGGACTGCTCTTCCTCATCCTCTTCGTCATGTTCATGGTCATGTTCTTCACTTTCATCCTGAATTACCCCATCATCAGCAATAAGATATATGTACGAAAAATTTACCTCATCCTCATCCATATCCGATCCATAATGGTGTCGATGCATCATCACATCCATTTCTTGGTCCACATCATCCATGCCGCCTTCTTCGCTCATGTCTGAAAGATCGCTTCCGGTATCTTCGTCGAACTCATCTTCGTCATAACTGGAATATAATTAACTTACGACACGCAATGTTCATCAGTAGTAACATACCTCATGCCTTCTTCTTCCTCTTCCGAAGTACCTTCCTCCATGCCGTCCTCTTCCAAGGCTCCGCCACCGAACATACCTAGAGATGAATTGCGGTAGAGATCGGGAGCTTCTTCCGGTTCAGCATTTGCATCAGTTGGAACAAACGACGGCAGTTCTTCATGCTTCTTGTCCTCTCTCGTTTGTTCCGATATGCGCTCGATTTTGATAGCAAGCTTCGTAAGTTGTTCCAATGGACGAAGCATGGAATTCAAGACAGTCTTAGAATGCGGGTAGTTAACATCCACGTCGCTTATTGCGCTTGTCAAGACTGCGACAAAGTTCTTCTCCAGCATGATTTTTGCGATATTCACAGACGTGTCCTCTTTTGTTCGTTGAGCAAGCGCCCCTGGATTAGGGCGAGCGTTCAGGATACGATGGCATAGGTCTGCCAGTGCCAAGTACTTGCTATACTTCACAGCAACGAGGTCCGTCGATGCAATGGCATCTTTGAGGGATCTGATGATACCTTCCAACACGTATTTGCGCACCAAGTTCAATTCGTTTTTGTTAGCTGTATTATCTTCTCCCTTAGACGACGTATCGTAACACATGGCGACTAGAACAGATGCTGTCCACATAGAAAGACCTTGTTGTTTCCGTGACACTTCTTCAGTGGGGTTGATCGCATTGTAAGGTAGAAGATCATTAA
This sequence comes from Apophysomyces trapeziformis B9324, assembly GCA_000696975.1. Taxonomy (NCBI): domain Eukaryota; kingdom Fungi; phylum Mucoromycota; class Mucoromycetes; order Mucorales; family Mucoraceae; genus Apophysomyces; species Apophysomyces trapeziformis. The sequence continues at coordinate 45,542 of JNDP01001095.1, read as the reverse complement.
TTAGCATATTAAGCACGGAATGCCGAGGCCGATGTGCGTTTCCATCTTTGCTGTTACGTCGTCGACTGAACAGATAAATATCATATTTACAGGAAGCATAGGACGACACGAGTTCAACGAGACATTGTAGTAAGAAACCAGTGTAAGCGTACTTAATATTTTCTCCTTTCTTCTTCTCTTCTGCATCCGTTCCTTCTCCTTCACTTGACGCGATGGAACACTCGCCACGAACAGACAAAAGTTCTGTGAGAAGATGTTGTATCACAATGTCTGAATTGCCGGATTTTGCTCGATGTTCTAAACCCGCATGGCCTACATCACCCTTCTCATTACCGGAATAATCACCGCTTTCAGCCATGGGTGCATCTTCATTCGATTCCTGTTTGTTGACCAATTTGATTTGGCGGTTGAAATCAATCTCATCTGGACGCGCAAGACGACAGATCCTTCCCGAAACTTCCAGGAACGTTGAAGGCTCATGGAGCGCAATGTGAGCATTATTTCGAATAAAAGCGTTAATGTCCATATTACGAGGTCTAGGAATTGTAAACCAAGTAGTGATCATGTCCTCCATATGTTCTTCCAATACAGCTTTGTCTTCGATAATATGACGCAAAATAAGGATAATAAATGCCTGTTGCCCTTGGAAACCTTCGAGGCTGGTACGAGGTTTTGAAAACAGCAATGGGAGCCCTCCATGTGCAACAAATTCCAACGCTGCAGCGTGATATTTCGTTAATCGCACCACAATACGCAGTACAGCGTAGATGTTATCTCTCGACATATCTGACTTGTTCAACAACGTAACACAGCAACGCAACAGTTTTGAACGCTGTTCGACAGTGATGGCAGGAGCCGAATCTGAACTGCTTTCTACAGCATTATCGTTGCATATGCCAGTTGAATCAGTTTTTTCACTCGCTGCTGTTCCCACATGTTTCGTAGAAATCAGTTTGACACTCTTCGGTTCATCTGTCTGCGAAATAAAGGCCTCTACGACCAAAAATACAGTTGCAAGCCAGGCTGGCAATGGTGCGTCTGGATCTGATAGACTTTTCTCTGAATCAAGCATTTCGAACAAGAAAGACATTCGAGATGCGGTTTCGGCAATAGCCGGTTGCACTGACTGTTCCCTGAGCAACAACGCCATTAGCTGTAGTTGTGTGCAAAGAACTGTATACGGCGATTGAGACTGCTTCCGTGCGTTGTCTATACTTTCTACTAACAGAGCCAGAATGCGCTTGGAATTGTAATTATCGGTATCATCCTTAAACAGTACGACCAAAAGATCACGGACATCAAAAACGATATCATCTCTTTTTTCGGTAAGACCGATCACGAGCGATGGGATCTTCTCGCTTAGTGCTTTTCTGATGTCATTCAGCTGTTGTAAGTTCGCAGAAGCAGCTGTTGCCTTCTGTTTGCCTTTATCAGAATATGTACTTTCACCACCATCTTCTTCCATGGCAGTACTAGGGCCAAGCCGTGGTGTAACTGTCGATGTAGATGCATCTGCATAATCCATTCTATGCGCACCGTCATCCTGACCAACATTATCATCCTCATCCGAGTCGTCTTCTTCGTCATCATCATCTTCCTCCTCCTCCTCCTCCTCCTCATCATCATCATCATCACTATCAGCTTCATCCGCATCATCAACATCGTCATCTTCTTCATCGTCTGAATCACTGTTATCATGATCTTGCTGTGTTGGTCCCGCTTCACCGTTAGTGGACGTATTAGCTGCCTCTTCTTGGCCGTCATTAATAGACTGTCCGCCAGAAGCATTTCTTCGTGCCGCATCCTGAGTCTGAGCGTTTGCTGTCCCTGCTGCTGAATACTCCATATTTCCTAGCATTTGAGCAGGATGACTGAAGAGATAGTCGACGGCTCGAGAAATCTGGTTGTTGCATCTGATCATTGCATGCTCGGCTGCTGATCGTAGGAATCCCATATCCACTAAGGTCTGTACGCCGTTTTGATCTGGTACCACCGGCGTACGTACAATGGTGAATGGTGATGGCAAAGATCTTGGGAAAGGTGTAGGATTGTTGCTTTCTGATCTGGTATTCACTTCACCTTCGCCCTTCATCATTTGTGCAATGACTTTTAGATATGTACGTACGACGGATTTCGGAAATCGATCGAGGTAGGGACTGTCCAAATGGCCCTTAATCGACGACAGCTTAAGCTGAAGTGACACAATCCATTCGTACGGATCAAAGTAATCAGGTGCATTCCTATCCCTTTGTCTCGATGTGATCGATGCAGTGTAAGGAGAGTCATGTAATAACTTGGCAGAACCCATATGGAGCATTACAGTAAGTAATAACTCCAGACTAGCGTCCATTCGGCTAATTAGACTCTCCTGTTCCTTGGAACGTTGATCATGTGGAATAGCTTCAATCTCCTCTGCTGAAGACCAAATTTGATCCATATATTGGCACAGTAACTCCGTTCCACCTTTACGATCAAAGGTCACTGCTAAAGGAGTGTGTAATGAAGGTGTTGACCGGTCGTCAAGAATGATCATTGGCATCATGGAGAACATTGTCGCTAAGTAATCATATTTACACGGCGGTGCGTCCTTGGCTGCGATGCTCGACCAGGAGATGTTGTCTATCAGAACTTGGGAGATGTATTCTGCTAGTTTAAACGCCTGTGCTTTTTGCATTGTATCCATTGTGCGTCTACTAACGGATACCTTGATTAATCCTAAATTGAAATCCGACAGTGAGTCACCGAAAATACGTAAGGCAAAAAATAGAAGTCGTACCTTGGAAAATAGGTAGCAACGCAGGTGATGTTTCGCTAAGAAACGTCTTAAAGTGCTTCACATTGATCACTCTCGGGTCATTCGCATCAGGTGTTGGCTCATCTTCCGTCGATTCTTTCTTGTTTTCATTAACTGGCTCATTGGTTGGCCCTGCCACTTCTGATCCTGTTGATCGATCTGCTCCCTCTCGACTGGCTGAAGCAAATCCAGAAATTCCCAACGGATTCTCTGTCGCTCCGCTTGCGTTCTTTTTGGGAAGTTTAAAGGAATACCAAGATTTCGGAACGGATTCTCTAAGCAAAATAGTCTCCCATACCATCGTCCTAGCGGTCACTTTGTAAATATGTATGTCGTATTCAAGAAATGGTCTCAAGATCTACCTGTGCAATTTCCCAAGTTGCAAGATGATGTTATCGTTTTCCTCCTGAGAGATGAATTCACTGACAAGAGAGAGCCCGTTTTTCCCGTGGGCAAGCACAGTGGAGGTGCAGATATTTGACAGCAATCCCACATAGCCAAACATTTCAACCAGTTGACGAAACAACTTATTACCTCGTTCGATTTTCTCAGTTTCTCCCTCTACATGACTTAGGTTATACTTTTCCATCTAATCGTTATTCCAACAAATACCTTGCACATCGATAAACTCGGCAACCATACTTTCTTTCCGAATTCGATTATCATCAATAATGAACTTGATCGACTCTTTGACTTTCTCTGCAATAGCTAAAACAGTCGGGATAGGGCTCACTTCACCAATCATCCGGAAGAGATAAGCAAGCGAGTCGCAAGCGATGGATGTTGAGAAATCTGCTGGTAATAACGGCAAGGAATAGATCGACAAAAGCATTTTTGAACAACCTTCTTTGTCAAAATCTTTGATATTCGACTGATTTTGGAAGAGCCCTTCGAGAAACTAGAAGAAGCGATGCATATCAGTGACCCATTGCTCATTTTATGTAACATCTTACCCTTGCAATAAGGTCGATGAAAGAGATTAGCAAATTATCTGGGGGCTTTTCTTCGGTTGCTGCCGGAGAGGTTGGAGACAACTCAGATCTTACATCTGGTGATTCGACCGTCATCTCCACATCCATGTTGGCTGCACTTGTTCGCTTTGATAACTGCAGCCCACGTTGGCTTTCAGTCGCCTTGTTCACGTCTTCAGTTCCCATCTTTTGTAATTTCTTTAACATGTTCGAACAGCACTCAAAGATGTCCTTTTTCAACGATGGATGGTGCCGAATAAGTTCATCTACTGTGGCGCCCAATAGAGTCGATCCATCAATATCAGCAGGATTTCTCAAATAATCTTCGTTGGTGAGAAGCTCAAAGAAATGCGGCAATGGTTTCACTTCATTGAACATTTCCAAGCCCGTGGAATTCAAACAGACTGCTCCAAAAGCATGAATCGCTGACACCATTACTTCGTTATTAGGGCTTTCGTAGGTTGCGATTGCTCGAAGGAAACTCTGTGGTAATTTCGCCTCTTGAAGAATCGACAGTGATGTAGGTTCATTGTGAATAAATGTTGTGAAAACATTGGTAGCTATAATTGCTTGTAAGGGACCCGCATCACCATCAGGATCATAGAACTTACCAAGCGCAAAAACACTGTTGCCAAAAACTTTCGGATTTTCCACAATAAGTTTCAAGGATTGCGGCAAGGATGAATCGATTAGATTCCGTAATCCCTCATCCGTGCCTGACGACTCCATCATTCTGATCAAAAACTTAAGCATCGTTTTAACACACGCGATTCGTTCGTATGGAACAGCTGTTGTTGTTGTTGCACTGGTACTCTCAGATGCCGCTACCACGCCCGAAGAAATAACCCCTTCCATCGAGTTTGCAGATCGAATGCAATTTTCAACCTCAACCTATCACAATGCTTAATATCACCTCCAAAAAAATTAGTTTCCTATTACCGTAATCCTCGATAACAAGGTATCCAAACCACCAGCATTACAGAAAGCTGAAAATGAGGTTGTATAAGAATTTACAATGGTGTCCAATAATCCGACCACTTTTGTCACGTTCTGAAAGGGACATTTAATAAGCCACTAGCTATCCAGTAGAAATTAAACTTACCCTAATATGGACTGACTGATGATTTTCTACAATGTTTACCAAAGTTGGGATGATACCGGCAGACATCAGCATTTGTGCACCCGACTGAGTCTGTAAAAGATAGGATAGGAATGTAAAAAGTGCATCTAAGAACTCTTGTGGGAATGCTACGGAGATGTCGAGTAAAGAGAGAAGGTGTAAGAGAGCGGAAAGGACGAAGCAATGCAAAAGCTCACCGTAATTCATTTCTGATTGGTTTGTCTGACGTAAAATATACAATAATGTACCATGATTTGCAGATGCGTTAAAGGCTGTTAGAATTTCTGAAAGCTTGCTGCGATGTCGGGCGACGGCGTCTAATGCATACAGTGCATATGTTTGTATGTCCTATGAATGAATGATTAGCAAGTTGCAAAAATGTGTACTGCCGAAATTACATATGAAACCATCTTTTCAGGATGCATCAACTCGGCCAATTGATTCACTAGATGGGGCTCGTACACAAAAACTTTGTTCTGGGCAGTCGTTTCAGATACGGTATGTGCTGCAAAGAATGAAGCAAAGGGTGAGCAAGAATCGAGAGACGCCAAGTGGAAGCATTACCCATGATAGCAATGGATAGGAATTGGATGATTAATAACTGTCGCCGTACTTTTGGGTCAGCTATATGTCTTGAAACGCGAATACGGTTCGCTAGTTCGAAATGATAGTCGGAAGGTATATTGTGTTGTTTCACCAAATCATTGAATATGTCAATATCGGATTTTTCTGTTTCAGATGCCATTTGTGCTGTTACAATGTTGATGCCCTCAAGCTGACCGTCTCCACTGGTGTCGTTGAATGATCGAGTGCGATAGAATTGAAGCTTCAATGTTGTCATCTCCTCCGTCACCGTTAAATCATCACGGGACAGTTCCACAAGATCTTTGTGAAATGCCCAACCCCGCGCCAGTTCTGTAATTTTATCCTGCGGAGCCGTGAAACTAGGTCGAATTGCCCGAGGATTGTTCACACGCTGCGCAGGCCGCAACAAAAATCGTAAAACAGCTTCCAGCACATCAATATCCGTCGTATTAAGAAGAGAGTTCATATGCTGCGGTCAGATATTTTTAAAGAAAAAATATATAAGCAACACCATCAAACGAGATATTAAAAGACTTTACCTCGTATGAACTATAAATGTTTCTATTGGTACAATTCTCGAATAATGTTTTCGACAGATTTGCAATAGCAATAAGAAGGCGTTTTGTACCAGGGTCGAAGTTTTGTGCTTGTATGTGGTCAAGCTCGTATTCGAGACACACACGCTGTAAAATGGCGTCAAAGCGATTGAGAGCATGTGCCCAATGAAAGAGATCTCCTCGTGGAAATGTCCAGTCCTTAAGTTTCTCGATGTGGACTGGAATTTGGTTTTCTGAATCTGTCTCCAGTTTCCCGATCACATCACGCAGTTGACTTGGCTACAGTTGTAAATCGAAGTCCAAAAGCAAGCTTTCGTTGGTTTTTCCTGTATAAAGAGAACAACAACTATAAAACTATACATACCAAAGGCGCAAGTTTCTTTGATGGAGTCTTTCTGATCTTCATGATCGTAGACTAACGTAATCAAGCACGATCACGTCAGCAGATAATTAAAGAAGAAACGGAAAAAGAAATCTCACCTAGACGGTAAGGATTAACGGGAGCTGATTGTATTTAAAGATGTCTTGCGTGCACGGAAAGTTATGACCGAGAAAAAAGTTAGAACAAAAGTGATGAATCTCACAATAGGAAAAGAGAAAAGATAAAAAAAAAAGAGAGAGGAAAGGGAAAAGGAGCTGCTGCTGCTTACAAGCACTACAGAGATACACTCCGACACGTCATTTCGGTATTTTTAAAAGTCCGGCCCACTGAAAGGATGGTGAGCAGAGAACAGGTGAGCTTAGGGGGACTGGGTGCTGTCTTGAGTGAACTTGTCGAAGATTTCTATACCCATCCAATAGGGTAGCCTAAGTGCTCATCAGCATGAACTCAAGCTTACGCCATCCCGCAAATACGCGAATAGAGCAATATCATTTCTAAACATTGGAGACATATCATCCAGTCATCCTACGAGGAGGATATACGATTCAGAAAGTTGGCGGACACCAATGCTTATCTGGAAATCCAATTCTGCTGTCTCCTCATTCGACTGCTTGTTATGTACGACAGATGCTGGTAACGCATTGACATAGGATTTTTAATTAACGCAAGGTGTGCGCTAGAAGTCTACTCCATTTTACTCAAGCCAAGAAAGAAATGCAACAGTTTTAGGTCAAGCACGTGAGAAAGATGTGCTTTTTTTTGCTTTTTTCCACTTGGACTGGTGCAGAATGTACAATGGCAAACTTAATATTGGGGTTGTAATACGAAGAAAAACGTCGTTATATCCACTTGTTCTTCTTAAAGGATAATAGTCCTTAAACACTACAAAATACTGTTCACTAAGGCGTTTAGTTACAGGAAGATAAACATAAGACGTAGACTGATATTGCTGTCACAAATATCTTTGCGTCAATTATTGCTTACTGAAAAGCGCGTGAGAACAAGACCTTGCTCAGATGGATAATATTACATGGCTCGTATCAACAAAATTAACTGAGTTGATGCCAAAATAGAGTTCAAAGGCCTCTACTAATTTAATTACACCTATCTTTATCTTTAGATGCATCAAAATCTGAGAGAGAGAAAAAGAGAGGCGTACATTTCTTTTATTTGGTTAAAACAAAAAGAAAAGGATTCATAAAAAAACCCAACGATATGGTCAGCCATGGGGGAAACTAGTAAAAGGAAGAGAGATATATAGAGGGAAAAAACCGTTGTGTGGTTATTTTAATTCCTGGAACTCATATGTAAGTGTGTAAGAAGAAAAAACAGAACAATAAAAGCAAAAAGAAAAAAGAAAACAAAAAAACAAAAAACAATGTGTACATTATAATGATCCGAATGTCTAACTTTCGGGAATTGGAGCGGGTGATGGTGAATGTTATGGTTGCTATGTTTGTCATGGTTGTCATGGTTGTTGTTGTTGTTTTTGTTGTTGTTGTGTTGCATCCGCATAGTTCAGGACGACTCCGACAAACTCGTCCAAGATTTTTGTTTGTTCAACATATTTAATACCACCTTTTGTAGTAGGAGCAGGTATGCAGGTCGATTGCTCACTGGTTTCGAAGGGGGAGTTTACATGAGGCAAAAAGGTATGCATAGGTGGCAAAACTAAGCATTCTGGCTCACTGTTGACACTGCTCATACTACTGATACTGCTGCTACTTGTCCGACGCTGACTACGCAAACTTGGAGATAAACAAGGAAGCATAGGTGAAGACGCTAGAGAGGAAGAGGAAGAGATAGGCGAGAACTGACGAGGACGCAAGACATCAATAGACGGCAATTCAATTTTCTGCTGTGTCCCGCTGTAGAAAGGAAGCTCAACCAGGTCATTGAGCTTTGAAGATCGACATGAAGACGAGGCATTTCCACGTGGCTCGTGCGGTGAAGGCACTGGCCAAGTCTCTCGTTGTTCTACTCCCATACGTCGGCCCAAACGTCTAGCGATTTCGTCACGTACAAAAGCTTGCTTTTCAGGTGAATCATGTTCTCCAAACTTTTGACGTGCCAAACGATAAACACGGCATCGAAGGTCATTTTGTCGGTTCTTTTCTCGATTTTCAGCACGCCATTTGCGCATCCTTTTTGATACATACAAAAAAGCTTGTTAGTTTTGGATCATTTTCTTTCTGACCAAGGATCGATTTTTTTCTTTTTACCTTTCTGTCGTTTCTTCTTTTGAAACTACTTTTTTGGCATGACCTTTCCATCGTTTCTGATCACGACTACGAACATAAGGGATATTATGGATATTTGGGTTTTCCATATGACGTTTTCTGGAGTGATAGACATCAGTTTTTTCTTTTTCCTCTCATCTCTTATTTTGAATGAGGTCTACTTACAAATTTGAGCGAGTGGCAAAGACTGAATAAAAAGTCATGTTAGTGAGAACAAGAATAAGAAGAGGAAGAGGAAGAGGAAGAGGAAGTAGGAAGAAATAAAGAATGAAAGGGTTTCAATGGGAGTTGAATAAATAGTAACTTACTTTTGGGGCACTGGGGACATGCAAAAATCTTTGCAACTTCTTCGTGTGCCATGTTTTAAAACGACGATTGTACGACAAACAAAGAACCACCTTTTGACAGGAGAAGAGGAAGAAAAAAAAGGGGACGGATGCTATAGTGATTATTTATTTCTGAACAAAAAAAAATTGACTTGTCTTTTTCAATCTATCCATATAATGTCGTTTGTAATAAATATCCGCCAAACTCAACTACATAACATATATATACATATCAACCCAAACCTATCGTACATATATGATTTGCATATACAAAAAAATTGTTTAGCCCAACATCTTCTTCTTCTGTTTTGACTAAAGGGAGTTCCCCGTTTATTACTTTGTTTTGGCGGGAAAGGTGAACTCCGGGTCCTTTCAAGGGTCAAACTCCCAAACCTATAGTTTTACCATATTTTTACTTTTTGCTTCCCTTTTTCTTGCATAGACTGGCTATTTTGTTTTCTTGTTTCCGTTACTACTCATCTTATTTATGTACAATGTGCACATCTGTTTATAATCTTTTTTTCGTATTTGTTTCATCCATGGCCCACTTCTTTTTACTTACTAGCTTAACTCCCTAGGCCAAGCAGTAAAGTAACAAGGAAAAAGCATATCTAATCAATGTTATCCTATTTCTCTTACTCTTTCGTTCTCCACACATTCCCCGAAACCCGCGTTATATGCAAAAAAAGAGAAATCATCTTAACGCACGCATGCACGCACAGGATAATGCCACTTTAATCTTTTTTAAAAGAGAAAATAAGAAAAAATCGTTATTATGCACAACTCGCCGGAGGCGGGGATAGATTAAAAAAGTAACGACATGTATCATGCATAAATAAATCATTTGTGGCCTCTTGTTTGGATTTTGCAGCTTTCGGCTTCTCTTCCGATACCATCGGTTTTGTGTGCCAAGGGGAACGACGTACAAGAACATCCACATTTCGCTTTCTTCTATATGGATTTTTTTACATTATATCCTGTTCCATCTCTCTGTAACCACATTAAATCCAATTGATCTATAAAAAAATTGCCATGAAAGCTATAATTCAATGAGCAGTAACTGTTTTAAAAGAGGGCAAAAGAAAAGAAAGTAAAAGCTTTACGCCACGTCGGAACTCCTTGCCCCGGTAGTGACATAGATGGAACCATATTTTAGTACCACGAACAAGGCACACTTTAGATTTTATCATGGTCTGCACATCTGGTTGTGCAACCAAGCAGCCCGCCGGAGACTACATATTTTGAGGGACAATCTATCATCGATTTGCCACTCTATCACAAAAGACACCCTAAAAGATAAAAAATCCTCCAGTTTTTGATCAAAAGGGAGGATGAAATTTCTGGTCACCCGGAGGAGGTCATGCATATAATCGAAAGAAAAAAAATAAAAGAATAAGACTATCGATGCAAGCTTTCCTAGACTCGATTGTTTGTCTTGTGCCGTAGGAATGCTTTGTTTTTTTTTGTCTCTAAACGTTACTCATAACTCTACTTGCAATTTGTGCAACCGGAAGCACAAATGCAATCGTGATTATATCTGCAGAAGCAAAGAAAATTCAATGAATGCGATTACCCGCCGAAATGCTAATGCTCATTGGCAATCAATTCTTGCTACTGATAGTCCAATTATTCCGCATACGTTTAGCCGATATCAACAAAAAGGTTCATACTGTACTGAAATAGGACAAGTTGCCTGCAAAACTAGAAAGTAGAAAAAAAATCAAGAAGGCTATGCGTAACACAACGAAAAGCGCTTAGACCTGTTTCATATGAAAAGTAATAGTAACGATTCACTTTCCAATACAGCAGCCTGTTTCAAGACAACCCAATATCATTATGTCAATTGATGTCAAAGCAGCTCAAGGAAAAGAAAAAAAAGGTACTGTTAAGGAATGCATTGATACGCACAGAAAGAGAGAAAGAGCGAAAATTTTTTCATTTGACAATTTGACTCTCATTCTTTGCATTTCCACATTGACATCCCTGGGATCTCCGTTTAAGGTATTAATTCCTACCCTTTAACTGCTTTTATGAGTATTAACTACCAAACTCTGCTGATAAGGAACAATCACTTCACCTTTCTTGAAATTCAACCATGGCAGGGTAGAAGCTTACACCTTGATGTTGCACTTGATTCCTTTATTAGCGCTGAGATAGGGCGTGTTGAAAACCTTGTCGTTGTTTTCTTTTGGTGGTTGCGCATCTGCAGACAACACAGACATATCACTATTTTAGGAATAGAGATTCGTAGAACGGCTGTTTTGAAAATGGTTTCAGTGATAGTTAACTTTATTAACACATGAAATCCTGGCGAAATGCATAGGTCCTGCAGGTTCCATTATTATTATTATTATTATTATTATTGTTATTTTTTTCTTCTTGCACTGACTCGAATTTCCGAGCATTGGAGGACTGCATATGATGTCAGGGGAAAAACATACTACCTGGTTGATTTATTTTTTTCTTTTTGTCTCCATGATTGAAGGGTAAATTAGACTTTTTGCCTTCACTATCAAACGATACGTAACAAAATCATCTGTAACTGACTGTTTAAGTCGTCATATTTGTCGTATTTTTGATTGAAGGATGGTACAAGATCATACGAATCAATTATGTTTACATACCATCCGCGATGTGTACTGGTAGCACAAAGAAACATGTACACAGCCTATTCAAACAAAGAGGAAGCATAACTGTCTAATTTTGAATTTTTTGCCCAACCAAATTCCTGACACCCGATAGAGCTATCTTTATCTTTAACGGAAAACACAAGATGGGGCGAAACATGTGTCAAATATTCTACAAAAACAACATTATTTCAGAACAACTTGAGGCTTTGTTGTACTGACATTGATGTTTATTATTTGGAAAGGAAGGAAGCACTTTTCTCTTTGCAGTAAAGGAATCTTGTTGTTTATCTAAGGATAAGTCGCAAGTCTAAAAATAAACAAATACATCCTGATGGAAACGACTATGTATGTCATTCTTTCATACTGTTTATTAAATTACGCTATTCTAACCAAAATTTTTGCATCCATAAGAACACCAAGTTTACACTAAAAGTAAAGAATAAGTATGTGTCATTGTAAAATAAGTTAGATTGAAAAACATATTTTGCTTACATTGAACTTGGTCCTCGAATGGACGCGAAATCGGTTAGAGAAGCATAAAATATACGTCCATAGTTAGTAAATGGAAGAATATTTTGATGTCTTCTACTTACTCTGAAACGCAACCTACCTATCAGTGTAGGCATCCACGCCGCACCAAAGCCATGATGGATATGAGCGATACAGAGAGAAAAAAAAAAGGGGGGCCGGGAATGGATATCCGGCGCAGAATCCACCCACCGGCTTGATATTCTTTATTGCTTGCGCCGTCAGAGTATCGAAGAAACGAAGTCAGGAACTATGATAATTCTCGGACTGCTTCGATGCTTTATTTTTTTTATGGATTTCACCTGTGTACGAAATGACCTGATGTTTCAAGTTGTCTTAAATGTTTGGAAATGTATATTGTTTTTCCTCTCAGAGACGGATATATGCGTCAATTGACCGGAACAGAGTGTACAATGAGAGGCATTTGACAATGCTATTCAACATTTATTGTATACTGAGGTTAGATGGCTGCAGAATAGCGACAACACCCGATATTGTCGTACCTTGTTTCACACAATCTTTCTCTTGAAATATGCCTTGCGTGTATTTTTTGTTCAAACCTGTGTGCATTTTCTGGAAGACATGATATTACTGATGCTAATGTTGTTGTTGTAGTAGTAGTAGTATATTACCTTTTATTAAAAGTGTTCATCTCATTCTATATTGTTCTGATTTTATACTTGGAAGATTGGTCTGGTGTACTAGTCTGTGCGCTTTGATTTACAAGACACTTTTGTCATAGATTGCATTGACGAAGGTATCGATGGATCATGTAATTGAAGATACAGTAAGACATAAAGCTAAAAGAAAGGATAAAAGAGTATAACACATAATCTTATCACTGGAGAGACGCGTCATGGTATGACGTGTTAATGTTCGGATAGTAGCGGAGATATGCAACTTTTTGTCGATCGATGTCATGAAACAAGCTGAACCCGCCCAGAAAAAAAAGATATAACACAGGTTTGAGTAGACTAAAAGCATCATATAAAGAATTCAAAGCTATCATCATGCAATGTATCGATGGAATGATTGCCTGTCTGAACTGACATGTGTTACATGCATGAACTGCCAACTGCCTTTGATAAGTCAACCAATATTCAAAATCCCATGTCTTTATAGATTATCCGCCTATCCGACCGTAGTAAGCGCAATTATCCAGCTTATGTATTTTCCCTTAACTAACGCGAGCATGTTCCTCAGAAAATGTAAGTTATAGGAGTATATTAACAACGATGGACCATCGTCTCTTGTTGTTTCATTCGACTAAGTTGGTTTCTGAATGGGGATTGCCAGAAAGTGGTAGAACCATGTTATTTTACTGTATTTCTGTCTCTGGCCCCTTTAGCAAGATGTGTTCTATGTGCAGTATAAGTGTGGTTTGAGCACTCTGTCACGGCACTATAACAGGACAAAATATATTATTGTCAACGCAAATGTATCTATTCGCTAACGCAGAAGTACCTTTTAAGGGACGCTAATCACATTGCAAGAAGTTATAAGTTCATGACGATGTAATCAAGCTTACCATATTTGCTCCTAAAAAGACACCCATACTGCCACGTAGAATACCTCTACACAACCTGTTTGACTCATTGAATGCAAAACATACCATACACGCACTCCATCCAGGTCTTTGGGCTGAAGCTTAATAGTGACTAATATACTACCGAAAAAAGGGAAGCGGCAACGCGGATGTTGTTCTGAGATTCAAGCTCATATGTCTACCTAGAACACGAAATATCAGATAAGTTCAGTACATGGAGCAGACAAAGAAAAAGAGAGAGCATAGTGTAGCTGAACATGGCCAGCGATGTTTTATGTTATATGAAGATAATCTGAGCTGATGAATATCCGTCATGTTTCTAATAGTACTTGATGACACGGATCCATACGCACATATATGGAATGATGCTTTTGAGATCATTGCAGAAACATACCAATAGCAGAGGAATTGTCCGTTTTATGATGGATTGTTTTGTCCACCTTTGCCAGACTATAGAAAATATAATTGCATCGTTGAGTCTAGTGCTGCATTGACACACTTTAGAAGTGCTATAAGCAGAACATCTTCGCTAGCTGTCGAGAAAGTAATACAACCGAGGAAGCTTGCAGCTAGTTAAAGATTCACTTGGATTTTGATGATTCATCGCAATAAGAGTAAACGTATAGCCATTGCCATGTTGTCCGTATTAAGTTGAGAAATAGAAAGGTTATCAAATCCGGTCGTCTATAGGACAAAACAGGTCTGGTGTTATACCCCTACGAGGTCTGGATTGCCACTACCGGCTCGTTCTTTAGCCAGTAACTGAGAAACAATTTGATCACAGGTCGTCAAGTCAACGGTAGGATTGCATCCATCAGATATTCTTCCTAAAGAAAGAAAAAAAAGGCACGCCGGTTTTCTTAGTCCGTGTATGGTTGATCTGACCTTCGTAAACACGTGGTTGTATTTTCGCTTGACTCCCTGATGAAAACAGTGTGGAAATAAAACACATCGGGTGGCGTGTTAGCCTGACTGGGGGTCTGATTCTTGTTTGCGATTGGATCCAGATTTATCCAAAATATGTTCGAAAACCGTATCGTACAGGATAGCATGGATCATGGAAATCTTTTAATATAAGGAGGATTTGTCAATTGCTGCATATCTCTTCCCTAAAACACAAAGACGATAGTGATCGTTTGGATTAAGAAAAGCACCGGATAAAGCGAAAAAGCGTTGGCATATCATTACCACAGAAAAGGTGTACAGTGCTTTTTTTTTTCTTTTTCTTTCCTTCTGACCAGGGGATCGAGGAGACAGAAAATCACCAGTCTAAAATATCCCCTTCTTATGCAGTTTTTTCTTCGTACATGAGTGAGTTGTAGAGGTCATTTTTTAATGCAACGTATGTTTGTAATGGCTGGATAAAGAGAAAAAGTGGGTATCACTTTCTTAAAACCGGAATATAGAAAAAAGTGGAGAGTGAAACCGTTGAGTGATCATTTTTTCCTTTCAAGGATAAACAAACTTAAAAATTTTCTGCATTCCCTTAAATGTGACCTATTTGACATTGAGATCGGCATGGCAGAATCCCTTGCTAATCCTCAATATGTAACAACTACACGTCCTATTCGTGTATAGCCAGAATCAAACACAAAAGAGATAAAAAGGAAAAGAAAGGGCTTAACTGGCCATGGCTGTCATGTTGCCTCGAGGAAAAGTTTGGGATTTCTTTTGTCAGTAAAGGCTTTCTGTTTATTCATGACAGACAGTCCGCGTTAGAGAGTGAGCGAGTTAACAAACAATAAACTTTTTTTATGATTCATTGAATTCTTTGTTCCACAACCATGGTTACGGTTACAGTACCGGTGTTATAATAAAAAAACATCTATAATTACTCTCCGAACCCTTTTAACTTTAGAGTTGCGACTGTAGTTGTATTTGTATCCGGTCAGAGTCATGGTAAAGACCAAACTATATGACACACGTAGGCATACACACACATATTAGACACGCACACCACATACACCTGCCTCTTTGATAGTTTTGTCTTGCAAGTGATCCCCTTAACTAACAACCCTGGAACCCCTTTTCCTTTTCATCTTTTTTTTTTTTGCAACTCCCAACTATACGGCCCACCCCTTCCTAAAAAAAACAAAAAAGACATTGATATATAAACCTTTCATCATCCTTTTAGAGTATGTTAAGGCATACATTACCCTAAGCGTACAGAAAAAAAAAAAGAAAAGTAGAATATTTACTGCGTAGATACTCTTTTTGTTCTTTCTTTTTGACATCCTCTTATTCCCCGAAGAAAAAGTAGAGAAGAAAGCTTTCTCTCTATATAACTATCTCTCTCTTGCACACACACATCATGCACATCGACCCCACTTCGCTCGATAATCAACATCGTTCACAGATCACAGTGGAAGACGATGGCACCGCCACCTTACATGGTGATAATGACATATCTAATGAAACTACACTACATGACAATGGTAACAACACCAAACGTAAGATGATAGCCCTTCCCCGACAAAAGAAAATCGCTCATCCTCCTCTTCCGGATCCTGGTGGAAACTGATGTTCGATTTTCATTTCTCTTAGTGCAGCAAATGTTAATTGCCAGCCTATCTATATCTGATTATCAACTGTCCAAGCTAGAAAAACAAGACACTGAGATCCAATCGACAAACGACCAAGATACGATTGTAGATGAAGAAGAGGATGATCCTTATCGATGGGTTATTTTAATCGGTGGTTTCCTTGCGCAAGCCATCAGTATGTCCACATTGTCGAGCTGGTGAGTTTCCTTTTTTCTATCAGGCACTCATATACATATTCTCTCTGTTTCTAAATCTTTTTTTTTCCTTTTTCAGGGGTGAGTCGTTTTCTTACTAAATTTTGTGTGAAAAAAGGAGGGAGATCGACGCTTGAGTTTTTGTAACCAAGTTTTTTTTTTCTTTTTCGTTCACTCAAAACCACAACCGAACCAACTATGTAACTAACTAACAAACCCCTTCTACTCTGTTCGAAAAACCTTTCTCCCCCTCCTTTTTTTTGGCCTTTTTTCTATAGGTGTGATGCAAGATTATTATGACCGTCAGATCTTTAAAGGAACTGTCGATTCCACCCAACTAAGCTTTGTGGGCACGATCGGTTTTAGTTTTTGTGGGTTAATGGGTCCTGTCAGTCAGATATTCACATCCCTTGTTGGGCCTCGTTGGGTTTTATTAATCGGAACGATCTTGATGACATTGGGACTAGTGTTGGCAAGCTATTCCAAGCAGGTCTGTCTTCCCTATTCGCTTACCTGTCTTTCGCGATATACTAAATTCACTTCGTGATGATTACTGTTATTTGGGTTCTTAGGTCTGGCACCTATACCTTACTCAGAGTATTATCCATGGCATGGGAGCTGCTTTATTATACATTGTAGGTTGCTTTTTTTTTACCCTTTTTCCTTTTGTTTTGCATGCTAAATAGGCAATGATCTATTAGGTTTCTATGTCCATATCACCCCAATGGTTCATAAGACGGCGTGGTTTTGCCATGGGTGTCATGGTGAGTGGTTCTGGTATAGGAGGTCTAATTATGCCATTTGTCATGAACGCGTTAAATGAAACCCTTGGTGGTGCATGGTATGTTGTTCACTGAGGGAATATCCTTCTTTTATTTCTTTGTGCAATAGATAGAAGCGCTTAATTCGATGTTTTATTGCTAGGTGTTATCGGATACTCGGCATCATCACCTTTGTCATTAGTATGATATCAACTATTCTGCTGAAGGAAAAACCGGAGAAAATCTCCACAAAAGGCTCTATACGTATTCGTGAGATCATTGATTTGAGCATATGCAAGGATAATAACTTTTTGATCTGGTGCGTTGCTGGAAATCTGAGTATGATGGCCTATTTCGTGCCGGCTTTCTTTCTCCCATGTAACTAGAAACGGTTGAAGAGCTTGTTCATTCTGGGATTGCTCATTTCTTTTATAGCCCATGCTACAAAACTTGGCTTGTCCTCTTCCCAAGGTTCTAATCTCGTAGCTGTCTTTTCAGCCGTCAATGTCATTGGCCGTGTCCTTTCAGGGTAACAAATTCGATTCAGGGAAAATGAAAGGGAAATTCAAATCCGTCATTCTTTTTCCTTCTGTTTTTGGTTTCCTCTTTAGGTACTTAGGGGATCACCTCGGTGTCCTTAATGTCGATATTGCGTTTCTGTTTGGTTGTGGTCTAAGTTCATTTTTTATATGGACTTTTGCAGCAAGCTATGCGACACTCATGTTGTTTATTATAATTTATGGTCTTCTTAGTGGAGCGGTGTTTTCGTTACGTAAGTTCTCTATGACAATTTCATACTTCATAGCGCAAAACTAAGAAATGATCGCGTATTCTAGTGGCGCCTATTACTGCCATTATCACGGGAATGGATAGGTATCCGTCGGGTATCTCTTTGTATCTCTTCTTCATGACAGCAGCTCGTCTTGGACCTTCTCTGGCAGGTGCGATCCAGACATGGACAAACAAAAATTCGTTTTTTGCACAAGAACTTTTTACGGGCATAACCTTCGTTCTTTCCTCTATAGTCACGGTTTATTTAAAATTCAAACTAAAACCGCGACAGGTGTCAGACTCGTGAAAAAAAAAACAGATGTGTGTAACCTTTATAGACGTAATTTTCTGCTCTTCTCCTGCTATTAGAAAGAAAACGCATTGTACAATTTGGCATAAAAGCATATGTCGGTAAATAGTAATTACTTCTACCAATAACATATTCTAGGTACGCTGCAGACAGTCGAATTCATCGTAATCCATACTATATACCATGCATGTAGCCCATGTTGTTCTTAGTACACATGCCTTTCTAAAGGAGAAATTGAGCTACCGTTTATAAAAAGTAATTCTATGTTTTTTATTTCAAGCAGAAAATAAGTAGATGTCTTTCTGTAGAGTACTCGCAAGAAAATAGCTGACCCATAGATTCGTTAGCATAAAGATCGTTTGCATGACTGTTCCTACATGTATTGCAGCGTTTATGGGCATAATTTCCGGTGTCATGCCCTTACGGCTGGAGCTAGGGACAGTTGTTCTTGCTTGCTTGCATAAACCAGTCCTGTTATAAACGTAGATCCAACTGAACAAGGTACCTATTCATGGTTATTTACACACAGTGACGCTCTGCCTGCCATCATTCACTGGGAAAGTTGACGGGTACATATGGTACCAAAGGAATCCATTATCAATTATCAATTATAGCGAACTTGAAACGGTGCTAGTATCTAATAGGCTTTTTTTTGGAATAGATGAATTCTTGGCTTCATTTCCATAAGCTTGCAAAAGCACAGACATAATGGCAACTTGTGGCAGAAAGGCAATAAGCGGTCACATGTTATATATATACAATCAATGTAAGAGCAATAAATAAAATGATTGAAGTGGTATTCAATCGGTTGAGATGCAAATGGTAGCATAAGACATTGTCTTATATTTCAGTTATGGATAAAGGAATAAGTACTTTCCACTTGTTGGACAAAGATTGAATTACAGCGCGAAAATATAGGACCAAATGCAACATATCCGTGATAGTAAAGTAGGAAGAAATCTTCTTTGGACTGGTACGTTTTAGCAGCCAACGCTACAGTATTCCTTACTTTTTCTTCTCCTTGCTGCAACGTCTGTGCTACTGCATTCCGCAATACTGGAAATTCCGATAAATCAGGAGAAGATCCTTTTTGACTTTGCGTTTCTGGATTGCAGAATGACCGAGGTTTTTAGTTAGAATGCTACCACAAACAGTCCTTTTAAGTTGAGATCACATCCTCTTACGGCAAGATATGTCAAAGAATCCGGAAATGGCTAAATAATCATGTCCTGGCCGAGCAGGACTGTTTGAATGCCATTTTCATTGCCTAGAAAATGCATACATAGAAAATACACAGGATCAAATCGGTACTTTACCGGTGCTTACTAAGGATACGTATCAGAACATAAACTATATACTATCCTCGTAGTACTTTTAAGGAGTCCAACGGAAAAAGTATGATTTGCTAACAATGCTATCCCATAATAACACAAGTGGCTGAGATCCTTTCTATAAGTTGGGACTTTATGCATGCGATTGAAATTTTTGGTTTCTGATTTACTCTTATTCAACAGATACTGCAAATTGTATATGTATAGTGTATCACAGCGACTGACAAAATCAGTCAGGAAGGATTTTATGAAAGGGAGTGACACCAGGCAATTTCGGGTTGTGTCCGAATGATTTGTGAAAACAAAAGGGTTTCCAACCTCCGCACAAACATTGTTTTTTTCCACTTCGGTTAGCTATGGTCGCTCCTATCAACCAGTATGCACTCGAAAACAACACTGTCTTCTCTATTGAAGGCAGCGGCCTTAAGCTGAACACAGCGGACGATGTTAAGGATTTCGTCGATGTCATCTTGCAGATGGATGATCTGCAGGTCATTCGATTGAGTGGCAACACGATCGGCGTCGAAGCTAGTCAGGCATTGGCGGATGCTCTCAAGACGAGAACTTCATTGAAGGTAGAGATGTCAAGATCTAGACTGATGATGTATATTTACACTCCCATTCTTTACGGTAGACCGCCATTCTCTCTGATATCTTCACTGGTCGCCTGTTGTCTGAGATCCCTTTGGCTTTGAAAGCCTTGTGTGATGCCCTGCAAGAAACTCAACTTCTCGAACTCGACCTTTCTGATAACGCTTTTGGTCCAGCTGGTGCAGAACCCTTGATTGAGTTCCTGTCCAATACGAAGACTTTGCAGACCTTGAGACTGAACAACAACGGGCTTGGTATCGGTGGTGGCACTATGATTGCCAAGGCATTACAGGCGTCCGCAGACAATGCTCGTGCTGAGAATCGTACCTCGTCCCTCCGTACGATTGTTTGTGGTCGCAACCGTTTAGAGGATGGTAGCAGCAAACAACTAGCAGAGGCCTTTGCATCACACGGGACCCTCGAAGTGGTCCGCATGCCCCAGAATGGCATCCGTTCCGACGGTATCAAAATGATCGTCGGAGGATTGGCTGCCTGTAAGAATCTGAAGCACCTTGATTTACAGGATAATACTTTTACGGCCAAGGGTAGTCGGGCGCTGGCTGATGCTCTTGTCAACTGGCCCGATCTCCAAGTGCTTAACCTTGGCGACTGTCTCTTATCCAAGCAAGGTGGTCATACTGTGGCAGAGGCTTTGCGCAAAGGTCATAACAAGAAGCTGACACACCTCCACCTGCAATACAATGAAATCCAAGCAGGTGCCGTTGAGTCACTAGCTGCTGCTGTCAGATCTCATCTCAAGGACCTGGTCACACTGGAACTGAATGGTAACTGCTTTGATGCCGAAGATAAATTTGTTGAGAATTTGAGATCTGCGTTGGCGGAATGGGACCACGAAGATGCGTTGGATGAACTGGATGATATGGAGGAGGTGGATAGTGCAGAAGAGGAAGAAGACGAATTGGTTGAGGAAGCCGAAGAATCCGAGGCACAAGAACCAAAAGTGAAGGGTAATGACAAAAAGGAGGAGGACGAGTTGGTCAATCAATTGGAGAGAACGCATATTTAAAAAAACCCAGAATAAAGCTGCATACATTCCTATTTGCCCACTTTTCAAAAAGCAACAGATAATAAACAAAAACGGCATAAACAACTTCACACTTTATTTAAGAAAAGGATGGAATATATTTAAAAAGAGGTATTTTAAGAAAAGATATCATTTGCTGTCTGTACAAACATGTTCTGCACGTAGTCTTTCCATATTTTCTTTCCTATTTTATCTGAATCTGACACCATGCGTTTTGCCAGTTCTAGAAAGCTCGCAGGAGAAAGATCTCGCATGCCATAAGCATCTTGAGTGGTATATTCTAGTGTATATTCGATAGGCGACAGATCATTCTCCCACTTGGTGATATTTGAATAGAACTGAGAATAACCTAGCAGGGTTCCGTACGGGTGTTTGTGCTGATGTTTGTTCCCGATTTCGTACTGATAGATACGAACTGTTGGGTAGAATCTAGGTAATACAGACGGGGAGACTTGGATTGCTAATAGTGGAGGTTGAGCTACAGGCGGAGCTTGCCTATCGTCAAGCGGATCCAAAGATTTGTACATATTGTGCAACCAGTCAACGTATTTTTGAATGTTACGAGTAATATGAACGCCTTGGCTATCGTCGTCATCGCTGTCATCATCCATTGAGGAAACCTCCAATCCAAGGGATTTGTCCTGTGCGCCGCCGTACAACAAGAAATGGTCCATATTAAGGTGGCCGTAGAAATGGCCCATGATGACATCTGAGTAACGCAAACTGATGCGGAGATAATCATCCAGGCATGTGCCACGGTAGTCACGAGAGGGTGGGACATGACCGATCACATAAACTTTGACTCTATCTTTTCGCGCCTGTAGCAGTTGAGCCCTGTACCATTGCAGATGTTTATGAGCAGGCGACTGCTTATGTGCGCACGATTGCACAAGATCGTTTCTTTTGTAAAAATACATGGAGTTTAGTGACAGGACACGGATGCCAGGGACAACGTCGACAGCGAAATAACCTCCGCTTCGGAAAATCTCTCGCTGTTCCTGAGGAATCCAAGCTCGCCAGAGTTCTTCATAGAAGTCAAGGAGCTCACTTGATTGGTCTTTACCTCCGATTTGGTTGTGGGGAAATACGTCATTATTGCCAAGTGTGGGTATAATTGGCACATGCGGCCAAAAGGCGTCAATCATCATGTCGGTTGCCTGTTGATTTAAGTCAAGTACGTTTTGCATCTTCCTCTTTCTCGTCTTATCCCAGTCATGTCTACCTGTATTGTAAATAAACCTCTCCAATGAAAGGCTGCATGTATCTTTATGCCTCACCTTGAGTTATCACCTGTCCAAATGACAAAGTCTATTTTATCTCGCCATTCTCTCACTAACCAATCTAGCGTTTGCTGTGCAAGCTCTGCCGGAGCATCGCACCGTGCACCGGGTGTACCCAGACGACCAGCTACCTGATCTTTTTTGGACTTTTTCATCGGATTGTGGCACCCAGATTTCACACTTGCACCAGGGCAGTAATTGTTGTCTATCTGCATACAAAGACGTCAGGAACCTGCTGATCTGCAGTTACTGTGTCATTACATGCATGTCCGTAATGTGCAAGAAATAGCCATATTGCTTTGCAGGATGTTTTTGTATTGATACGTCGGATGGGTGTACTTCGTATGACCTTAATGCCAGCTGCTGGAGGTATAAGGTGGACCGAACTAATAAGCCCACCGAAACGCAGACAAAAAACACAAGATATATCTTCAACCACATCGGTGAAACGAAGAAAGAAAGAAACGGAATTAAAAAAAAAAAAAAAAAAAAGAAAGACAGAAAGTTAAAAGATTACATTCATTAAAGTGACTATTTATATGCGTTTTCTGATTATCATGTTTTGGTTAATCCATCATTACCAATAACAATTTTAAGGTTAAGCTCTTTTTAACCAGTGGATTTGACGCACGAGCTTAGGTCGACATGTTACTGGGCACGACGTCAGATTGCAGGCTGTAAGTTGTCTTCTCCCGTGAGCAAAAAATATTCGCTGTCGGACGAGGAAAGAATGCAGGTTCCCTTTTTTCTCTAACGTCCGTGAAACGCCTTTCCAGTCAGGCAGCCTAACGGGCGGGCCCTAAAATTGCTGATAAGGCACAAGTCACAAATCTACGCCACAAGAAGAAAAATTTTTCCTTTAAGAGCGCCAAGTCTAGGTGGTGTCGTGTTCTCTCTCTCTTTCCATTTTCACTCCAATGGCTCCCGTCAAGGCTACCACTACTGCTGTTAAGAAGGCCAAGTTCGTCATTGACTGCACTGCCCCTGCCAATGACAAGATTTTCGATGCTGCTGCTTTCGTAAGTTGAATTATCATCACCCTCTTTCTCACTGGTTTCTAACTGGTGTTTCTTCCTTTCCAACAGGAAAAGTACCTTCATGACCGCATCAAGGTTGAGGGCCGCACCAACAACTTGGGTGACTCCGTTGTCATCACCCGTGGTGCCGACAACAAGATCACCGTTGTTGTCTCCAACATTTCTTTCTCCAAGCGTTACCTCAAGTACCTCACCAAGAAGTTCTTGAAGAAGAACCAGATCCGTGACTGGCTCCGTGTCATTGCCACTGACAAGCAGACCTTCCAGCTCCGTTACTTCAACATTGCCAACGAAGGCGACGAGGAGGATGACGAATAAGCAACTTAATTTTTTTAATAAATTCTTATTCAGTCAGGGTGAGATGAGAACGAACCCGCTGAGCAACAATATTTTTGTTATCCATTGCTCACGAATCACAATCTCTGTGGATATTGAGGTAAGGAGCAAACATTGGATATTTAGAAATGGCTTGAAGGAATAGAAGACTGTCAGTTTTCTTTATTGAGAATTAAGGTTTTATACCTTCGTCTTGGATCATTTCGTATTTCTTCATTTAAGAAAAGATGATAAAATTTTTTGAACCAAGTCTAACTAAGACTCTATACATGGATCAGTATACACATCTTGTATAGCGTAAATGGGTCGTGTTCAAGTGGTAACTTGAGCAGAAGCAGACCAGATTGATGCTATTATGGAGATAGCGATATTATTATGTGAAGAGACCTGTTAGGCGATCGAACGAGCAAAGGATTGCAGTTTCATAGAGCAAAACTTTTTCGAACACTCGCAATAATTAACTGTTGATTCTTTTCCTCAATACCCTGATCAGTCCGTAGAAGGATGATTCGGACACGGTATCAAATCGAGGAGGAGGACTACCTGACATCTTATCCATTGGCACCATTAGTGGTGGTAAACTAAAATAACCACAGCATGCAACTTAATTTCAACGAGAACCCTTCACGTGCTAGCGGTTAGCCAGATTGCTGGTCCCAGGCTTTCCTAAGACTGGCGTACTTTGATAGCAGGCAAAAAGGCGTTCGTGTAGCCTTTCCAGGCTTTGTTTCGTAGAGCGGAGATAACGGTCCGGATGATCTACAGATGGCATACTGTGGCACCGGATGAAGAAAAGCACTCGAAGACACAGAACTGATCGAAACACTGGCACCAAACGTCACAGTAAAGATCAAGATGGCGTTGGGGTAGGCGATCTATTCCGCAGTTCTTTCAGTTAAGCTACAAGCGTCCAATGAAAGACTGCAATAACCAAAAGCACGCCGTAATCCAACTGTCATCAGATTATTGCGTCGAAAATCGCGATCAAGTTAAGCTTCGGGGATCAGTTGCCCATTGCCGCAAACCATATTCTGAGTAGAAAAAGGTGGATTTCTTTAAGTCTAGTCATAAGAAAGTGCTGATTGTAGAACATGAAATCAAAATTCAACCTGTCGCATGTGTTTTTTACCCTACTTAATATAGACTTGCTATGACAATGTTTGCTGTCTTTTATGCGTTGGCTTCTACAGTGTTATTGTCGCCCGTTGATTCAGATTCCTGACTTTGTAACGCATTTAGAATGGTTTTAGAAATGGTTTAACTTGTAATCTCTGCGCGATCTGCATAAGACTGGTTAGGCTTACATTTCGATCCTTACATAACTGAAATGCGCCCTATCTTACTAGCATGCATTATGACTACTGTCGAGTTGCATACAAAGAGTGTGAGCGTTAAGATGGTAAAAAGTCGGAAGGTTCGTAGCTTTTCGAGTTTTCCTGGGAAAGAATTATAGGTAGATGAGCGATTGAAGTTTGATTGCATCTGACCACTTGAGGCTATATGTATATGGATACACAAACACCAGCAACACGCGCCTTCAATTCCTGGTTCTATCCACGCACACACTTTTACTTCTCACTCCAACTATATGATCGCATTCCTGGCTGAGGACGCCTTTCTACGTGGATCAGCTTAATAGTATTTCTACAGAATACAAATTATAGCCGTGCGCTTTAGGGAGCGGAGTCCCAGATTGACAGAATGGTAGGGTTGTTGGTGGGATAACAGGTATGACCTTGATTATTGAGAGGCGTGAAAATCACCGATTTGAAAAGCAGCAAAAGAGGGATCTCTAGCAGAGCAATTATCTCATGCATCGAATAAATAGGACGATAGTACTGATACGTGATACAAATGCACAATTGGACTATGGAGAGGCAAGAGTTTCTTATGAACAGGGATGAAGCCCCGACTGCATGTTTCAACGGATAGTTGGTACCCAGGCACCTTCAGCGGAGATTTAGCACACTGACCACGAAATGTCCCGTGGTTATTGTTATTCTTTTTGTGGTCTAATTGGTGCGGGCGTTGTTTATAATTCATGGTGACACTAGAAAACAAAAACGGGTACCTTTGGGCCGAATATCCTGTTCAAAGTCAGCAAGACATAGAAAGGGACACAGATAAGTGAAAAGGAAAAATAATGCGTTGGGCGATGCAGAGAGTAACCAACATGAATCCATATACTTTTGTAATAAGGGTGGTGGTGTTTCCAAGCTACCATTGTGATGTGATACTTATGAATAAGGTTCTTGCCATGGAGTGTAACACAGTAGAGAGGTTACCGAGAATAAGTAGGCAAAAAAAAGAAAAAACCTTCGTGGCAGACTAAGCGCTGTACTCAAACAGGTTTTTCCTTTGCAAAGTTTTGTCAAAGACAGACAGTAAGCAACTTTGAAGAAATCAACATCATGGAAAACCCAATTTTTTTTACTTGCTTTCACTTGAAGAGTCTGGAACAGGAGAGTGCGGCAAATGAGAACATCAAGGAGAATCAAAAAGGCTTGGACCGATGTTCCACTTTACCTTTTTATGTGAGCATACCCTGTTGAGGAGGCTGTGTTTTGCCTTATAATTCTTTTCTTTTCCACTAATCTTTGTATATAAGACACTTGCACTTTGTGGTATGAGCATGCGGACTTTACTGTGCACGAGAAAAAAATCCCTTTCTTTCGGCGGGTTCGGTAACCCAGGTTGCAATTAAGGGAACGCTTACTGTTGTACTTGATTGGTTGAAAGTAACAACCAAAAAATAACCCACGTTGGCTGATTTCGGACTCGCCTTTTTGTTTTATGTTTTGCTTCTATTTTCCTCTGTCTTCTATGCGAAACTTTGCAATACCATCACTA
Organism: Apophysomyces trapeziformis B9324; assembly: GCA_000696975.1. NCBI lineage: Eukaryota > Fungi > Mucoromycota > Mucoromycetes > Mucorales > Mucoraceae > Apophysomyces > Apophysomyces trapeziformis. Next base: position 18,814 of record JNDP01001095.1, on the reverse strand, counting down.
TTCTCAACAAAGTTGCTACTTTTATTGTGCACATTATTATCTTTTTTAGTGGCATGCTCGGAGGCTTCACCTGCTCCGGCATCAATAGCCGTTTCATCTCCATGCCTGACCATGCCGAAACCAACGCCCACCATGGTACAACGAAGACACGAATATGACGGTAATGGCATTAGTTACGATCATCATGACCGAACACATGACGACCCCAATAAAGCTGAACGACCCCATGCCAGTACTACAACTACAAACGAGAATGGTAGAACCATCATTGTCACGACAGTTATAATTGCGTCCGGTCCTGATCCCAACAAAGTGTACCATGATATGGGAAGTGGAGCCAAACAACAACAGCAGGGAACGCCGATTGACGATCCGAATAAAAGCAGCGAAGACAGTAGTCTCGAAGAACAATTACGAGAAGACCAGGCAGCACTTCGTCGCATGGTTACTATTTTGTCCCTGGTCGGCGGATTGGGTGTGGTTGCTATTGTTGCAACCATTGTTATATTTGCACGAATGAGAATCCGAAAACGAAAACAAGCAGAAAGAGCTCTAGAAGATCTGCACGCAGAAGATGACACTGACGACCATAATGACGATAACGATACCCATGAAGACGCCACCACGAACTGTGCATCACCACGCTCTATTCATGAGATAACCGATCATTCTACTGCACAACCGCAAGAAAGCGGAATGGCACACGGTTTACGGTCAATTCCGATGCCGTCGGCTCCGCCAGCGCCGACGTTATCATCCATACGCTCACAGCTAGCTGTATACGAAGGCCCGTCTCAACGTAGGCATATCATTTCGATGACTTCACAAACCACACCAGCGCCATCAGCACCCACGGCAAAGGAACTTGATGCATTAGAACCAGAAGATGAATTATGCAACCATCTGTCCGTTCACGGCTACGCGATCGGGAGTGGGTCTAATGACCCCTTACCCAAGACCCAATGTCCTCATTGTGATCATTCGCCCATCCCAGATGCCCCTCCACCAGCATACACTCCAAGCGCACCGCCTTTGTATGCAATCCCGATAGAGAACGTCGTACTGGACAGTAGTCTATCCTCGTCGTCCACATCATCCTCTCATTTACTACCACAGCGACGACATTCGCAATCATAAAAAGTTAATTTACCCAATGGGGTGGAGACATACGGATGACTGGATCATTCAACAGCGGACAAAAAAATCTGTAATTACTTATACCCGAACATCCTTATTCCATTTTTACAAAACAATCTATTCTTGTTCATATGTATCACCACAACACTCCATAGTCTGTTACATACAATTTCTATAATTAATGGATACTGTGCCAAAGCTGAGCTATCCGAAATAAAACTATGCTAATCTCATTTTGAAAGAGTATCGAACCGTGTCCTCGCAGAAGTTATAATTAATTGCTAAGGTAAAATGAGGAATAAATATCATTAGTTTTGCTAGGAATGATCCGCATGGAGGTTAGCGACATTGCAGTATGGATTAACTTACGTTAAATGACAAGGGACGAAACTGAATTTGATACCTATAAGATAGGACAGACAAAGCGTGCGCACAGCTGCCTACACGTATGCAATTCATGAAAATCAGTGCTGCAGGTCATCGAAATCAAACGTCCTAATGGAATGAAATCCGATGAAGTTCGCTTCTCTTCCACAGAACCCAATAGATCGGAAAATAAAAAGCAATCTGCAAACCTCTATGGGACGCCTTCAGGCCTCTAAAGTAAAATGATAACTTTAACAACCTAGCAGCTGAGGAAACCAAATTTTCCGAATCGGAATTCGAGATCCACTGTGAGTCGTTAAAATGTCCTAATTGCAAAAAAAATCAGTAAAGCGTTCAGCGTGTATCCTTCTGCTTCTAATAGAGTGAATGCGAGCCGGGTGGACATCTGAATTAGTATGATTTGCTAGTGTCATGCTCAGGTTTTCCAACGTATTAACTGAATATGCGAAATAGGACTTTACTTTTTGCTATTATAATAACTTCGAAACAGTTGGGCTAGAAGACAACGTTTTTATCGACACCAGACCTTGTAGTTTTCGAATCTTTGTATAAATATTTCATGATATTGCTGTCCCTGTATGTTTACTTGGACACCAAAATATGGCACGCTATTGACGCCGACACTTCTCGGACGTTGTAACAACCTCGTCCTTTATCTCTAATTAGGGAGCGCAGTATCTACTGAGAAGCATAAGTCGTTCTGACAATAAAATCCCATTGTACACTAAAGTACTAAACTTATCTAGCTTGCGATATCTTTGTTCGATGATCTTATGGACATGTCTCTTTACTCTGGCTTGCATTGTTCGACAAAGTATATATTGTCTGTCTTGTCTCAGCTTATATTTCCACAAAAGACCAATAGTTATCTGGAAAGCACATAACCTTATATTGCTGCCTCCCGATCTATCAGAAAAAGGAGCTATTTTAGACTCTACGGGCAAAACAGTCGCAGCGAATCTGAAGCGTTACATTGAACTCTTGCTCAGGTTAAGCATAATTGTTGACCTGATGTCTGAGGCATACGTTGAGGAAAAAACCGTCAATACGTTTATTTGCTATCTGGTCAGGCTTTTGTTTTAAGGGAGAATATTCCGTATAAAAATCTCACGGAAGCAGTAAGTTTCGTAATTGTAAGATCGACACAATTAGGTCGTACATATTGTCTTCATAGAACCATGTCGGTTTGAAAACTCTATACACTGCATGGCAATGCTTAGAAACGTCTAAACATTTGTGCGCAAACTGTGGATTCCTACAAGCTTCATAGCTTTCAATCTATCTTCCATTGTGGGCTTTGCTGTTCATTCAAGGGAGTCGATAGTGTTGTTTGACAAGCGGAGATAGCATTAACCAAGGACAGTATTTGTACTCCATCTTCAATACCTACCATAAGCTGCATACTTTCTATTTTCATTTATACTGGTTTTACGGTTGATGAGCAGGTTATCAGTATAAGTACATAGTCATATGGAATTTTTTTTGTATTGCCATCTATATGGCTTCCTTTATAAGTTGAATGATGGGATGATCTAGTGTTAAAGAGAGTATAATAAGACCCCAATTAGTTGCAACCCAACAACTAAAGCTACGGAAATGGCACTGCAATAGTTCGTATACTGTTCCAAGAGGGTCAAACACTTGGGAGGGTAAATTCCATTGTTTAACAACAGATTTATAGCTTCCTATCCATGGAAGCGAAAAAGCCCTATGGTAAAATAGGGATGAAAGCAAGTTTGAACCGGATATTCATTTCCCGCTCATGCTGGTCCACTGCTGTTTTGTTTGGACAAGGCAAATAGGAATATCTGAGAAGATACAGACAAACAAGCTATTAGCGGCAATCGTGTGCCCTAGCAACGGCTACACTCTTCTAGGGAAGCGTGTCCCTATTTTTAGCTCCCCTGTGTCATGGAATCGGGGAAAAGGAGACAAAAAGGAGAGGTTTAAGCCATTCGGTTGTAGTTAGGATAATTACTTTATGAATATCTCCCTCAAGCCAGTAAGGCCTTAAACCTATTTACACCGTTTAGAACGACGTTTAGGAATTGATAAATCCCGCATGTGTCAGCGTCTGGAATAGATTCATTAATAAATGAATAAAGCAGCATACCTGCAATCAAAACATTATACCAGGTAACTAGTTTGTTAGGTGTGTGTAAAGGTCAGGAGAATGTTTTTCGGAATTATAAGAATAAATGCAAGCTCCTTTCGAACTTTCAGGGTGACGAACGTAAATTCTATTTAGCAGTAATAATTATTTAGCTCCTTGACTAAAACAAGTTGCTCACACACACATATATATATATATACCATAGACCCTGTCGATGAATTTTCTTTAGCTTGCCCACCATGCTGTTTCAAAAGACTACCTTGGCGATACTTCTTGTCTGTTTACTACTCACATTTGCGGACGCCCATCGCGCTGTTGCTAACCCCTTCGAGAAACGAGATGATGGTTGTAATCTGAGCTGTGCTGGTGTCGACGATAACTGCGAGCAGGAATGCCGAAATTCTGGGGTAAACCGACCATTACGATCTGTATGCTACAAAGGTCACTGCTACTGTGGATTTACGCCAGTAAGTTAATGACATACATACATGCACAAAACTTATAATTCTTCTTTTTTATAGTAAAAAGTCATAATAGTTGACAGCAAGATTCTGGCTGTTTCGTCTTACATTACTGTAATAAAATGTTCTCTGCCACATTGCTAATTTTTTGATCTAGAGAAAGGGAAACCATCAGATATTCAATCATGGGTAAAATTAATAGCAGCGAAAGGCTCAAAAATAGTTTGCAAATCAAGCTAGCACCGAAGATTTGATTGTATAAGACATACATTGACCTATGCTTCGTCTTCTAGTTGGATACTTTAGCACCTACAATAACATTAAGCTAAAGATCAATGAAATAGCTAAGGAAATCAGTCCCAAAAATGCCCGGTACAGGCTAGCTTCTACAAAAACGCGTGAAAGGAAATGAACCCTAAAAGCATAACTATGCATCTTTGTGAAAGCCGCTTGAAAATTCGTGAATCAAACAGGATTAGCAACCAAATATGGTTCGTTGTGGATATGCTACTTCGGCAAAACGTAACACTACTTTGTTGTCTATGGAGTGGATCAACGATGACGATAAAAGACATTTTGCACAAAGTACATGGTACGGTTATAAAATTCTTAGTGTTGGTTATCTTGCTTTGAAAAGGGAAAATCGTGATATAGTTGCCTTGCAACGCTTATTCGCTTTCTTGGACAATCAGTAGCCTGCTATACTACAGCTATCTATATACTATGGATTCTCTAGACCTATACCAACGAGACATATTTATTGTTTGGACGCACCGCGCGAACTAACTGCAACGTTCCTTCTTCTTACCGTTTATTCAAAGTAAGTTGACTGCAAAGCTCATGATAGTCCTGAAGAATGGTCAATGTTCAGCATGTAATTGCAGCTGTAAGGGAAGGGTTTAAACTTACAATAAGATAGACAGCATAGTGAAAGGGCCAGGTCAATAAATTCAACATACTATTGCCAAGCAGCATTGATCGAAACTAATTGCCCTTCCAATATGAGATATCAGAACAATGTCCATTAGCCAGGCTTGAAAGTATATTGCATTGATTAGCTATTAAGGCTTAGATAGAGCTATTTTTTTTATTGCGTACATTCTTTAAGGCAGAGAAAATTTCTGACCACTAGAGCCTTTTCACAATCTAAAATGAATCATATGTCTACCTGAAATCCAGTACTTATATTAACAAACAAGCATCAGTTTGAAAAACTTCATTTGGAATATTAATACTGCATTCTTTTTTTACTAGAAAGAGATGAAGCACGATTTTTACGTGAGCCTTGAAAACAGGTACTTGTATAAACACTAACTTGATAAATAAAAATAGCGTTACTTTTACTTGCATGGGAAACCCATAAGCTGATTTTATAGATTGTTAGATTACCATCGTATAAAAACATGATATGGAAGGAACCATGAACAACTTTGATCTTGTTTACGGTTATATAAAACCCGAAACATATTTTTTTTTAATTATCGGGGCAAATGGATTTCTGCAACTATGCTAATCATACTTTGACCAAGCCAGAAGCGAGAAAACGTTGAATATGAAATACTTGCAAAGATGGGTTTTATCTGGTCAATTACTATAAAAACAAACTTGAGATTTTTGAAAGGACAAAGACTAGATTAGACTTAGTTCGACCCAGTTTATTGATTTCTGGGACTTCAAGTGAGGAAATTTGAGAAGCTTTATGATACAAACAATTAGGTGCCATTACGGAAATCATACATCTTTGATTGTAATAGCGTTCTAATGCAGAAAATTCTACTGTAAATCGTGTTGAACGCATGTTGGTCTAGAATAGCTACAAACATATAGAGTTGCATAGATTGCTTCTTTTCATTTTGAAGCAGATTCATAGCGAAGAAGATTGAAGATATCCAAGGGTGCAAAAGAATGTTTCTACAGTAAGACGCGTTAACCGAGTTTGTTCAAGTTGTAAACGAACTTTTATTGTTGTGCATCAAAAGGATGCCTGAACACATTGATCGGCTCTAAGTTTAGCGTGCTGTTATCTAGCCTTCACAAGAGAAGCTGGAACTTATCGAAATTGCGTTTGGAACATATTCTCTGCCATGTGCGAAACCATTGCACAGTTTAATGGAAACAGAAATAATGGAGGGATTGTACCCGTTAGAATAGTATATGTTATAGAAAGTTTTTAATGGTTTTGCGTGCAGATTGACCTGTATAGGCGAGAACTGTGCTTCATGTATCTGTTTGTAAACTTGTTCTCCGCGCACAAAAATTCATAGAGAAAGATAGGCCCTGACATCTTAGGAACCTTATGTTTTTGATATAGTCAAAGGTTCCAAGTATTGTCGGTATACATCCCATTATGACCCTTTTTACTTCAGTATTTACTTCTCATAAGCACCACTACGGGATAGAAAAGCTGCACACGTCTCAGGAAAGTCGCATGTCACATAGGATGCGAGTTTTGTAAGATTTGCGCGGCGTTTGATTACTCGAGCTAGGCGACGACTGTACGAGTTGTATGCGATTTACGATCTATGCGACCTATGAGACTTCTTTGTCGCACAGTGATACCTTCGCGAAACAGGGCACTTCGCATTCTTATTTCTTATTAGATCCTGTTTAACGGATCCATAGTATAGAGGTAGCTGTAGTATAGCAGGCTACTGATTGTCCAAGAAAGCGAATAAGCGTTGCAAGGCAACTACATCACGATTTTCCCTTTTCAAAGCAAGATAACCAACACTAAGAATTTTATAACCGTACCATGTACTTTGTGCAAAATGTCTTTTATCGTCATCATTGATCCACTCCATAGACAACAAAGTAGTGTTACGTTTTGCCGAAGTAGCATATCCACAACGAACCATATTTGGTTGCTAATCCCGTTTGATTCACGAATTTTTCAAACCCGACAGCGCTAAGTCGGTCAGCCATGACCAACAGCAGAGTGAGAACAGCTCCAACATTAGGCTGTAACAACATCACTATCGACGAATGAAGCGAAGGAGCAACTTGCGATGTCAACGAATGAACGCAACATACGTATAGATAGATTGCGAGTTACCCCTTGCTTTGTGGTAATACGAAACAAACCAAGTATGTCGGCGCTTATAGTTTTAACTTTCAGAGGGTGCACGGACGGTAACCGAGTAGTCATGCAGAACAAAGTTCATATAACACTGCTTTATCGATTTTTTCCCTTTACACCGATAAATACGTCGTTTACTGCTCTTCTATGTTTTCCGTTGTTGCGATCAAACGCGCTCTGAGATTAAAAACGCGGTGACGCGATCAGAAAAAAGGAAAAGGAAGGAAAAACCGCAGTTACTTTTCTATTGTCGCCTTCCTTCGTTCTTCTTATTTTTTCTTTCCGTCCAGAGACATGGTAAGTTTGTAATGCAACTTGTAAACAGTTAAAGCTGAGAAAAAGTACCTAAACCCATGTAGCAGGTCTGGTCCTTTGATCGGTGCGCTTTACATTGTTACTTTGGGTGATCTGAATTGGTACATGGCTGCGGTAAGACATGATTAGGAGTTGGGCATGTCCTTTAAAAGTAAGTTCCTTTAATTCAAACCGCAAAACAAATCAAGCTAATATGAAAAATATACACAAATGCATGTAGGTGATGGTTCGGTCCTTGGGTCGGTGCGATTCGCATTGTTACTTTCCGTGATCTGAATTGGTACATGGCTGCGGTAAGGCGTGATTAGGGTTGGGCATGCCCTTCAAAAGTAAGTTCCTTACGTGCTTGGAAATCCGTTGGTTTGGACTTTCGCCCTATGAAGGTTCAGTAATGGACTGCACCACTTGTTTTCTTTTGTGGGGTAAGACTGTCCATCGATTGAATCATAAATAGACTGAAAGGAACAGATCAAGACGGTTGCCGGCATTGGAAACGGAAATTGAACATGGAAGCCCACTGCCAACCGCATTAAGACGGCTGCTTGGCTATGAAAGTTCATAAGGGGGAGCAATCCATATCATGTGAGGCTTTCTGCATCGGGATCTGGTGTTTTTTGTTTGGTACGGGGCTGCAGGGCTCTTGATGAATTGTTTCCAAGAGCTATCGGTCAGACGGCTGTCCGATTAAACGCGCATCAGTGAAGATGAGGACTGCTGCCGACCCAAGGACTGAACCTTAGTGTATACATGAATCATGCAAAAGGTATTCTCTGTATCACACATTTCTGCTACGACGACGCTTATTTGTGTGTTCTGTTCATATAGCAGTTGATGCAACAGCAAGATGGTTGAATCTGTTCCCTCTTCCAAAGGGCAACATATCGACTATGGTTTATGTTTTCTGATTTCTATGTCAGGGTTGTGGCAGTAGTTTTGTTAGACTAGATAAAAGGTAAAGTACAACTTACTAGTTAGTATCATTGTAAGATATAGTATTCCACTATACTTTCCGTTGTCTATTTACAGTAAATGTGCTTGTGATTATGGGATGCAGGAGATTAGGCAACTGCGTTTATTAATGGACGTTCATAAGAACTGGAAGGATTGTAGAGCATGTCCATAAATGCACTCTAAAACTGCGATTATTTTTGTTTTGATCTTACAGATATCAACGATTAACCCAGCTGTTCTTAGATACTTTATGTGCATAGCAAATTGCCCCATCTAGCATGTGTACGTCCGAAACTCAAGTAATATAAGCCTTCGTTCAAAAGGAAGGAGAACTGATAGTTCGGAGGTGGATGCTGTTAAGAAATGGGATGTCGATTATATTTGGACTTGGAAAGATGCTTTAGGTAGGTGATCTAAATGGCTAGAGTGAAAGAAAACATGCTGCTTTAATATGCCGCCAGCAATTGCTGACTCATGCCTTTGTTTTATGTTATTCTTCGGTCAGAGCCATTTCTGCAGATACAGAGATATTATGTCTCATGGTTCAAAACACAGGGAATATCATACAACTAGCGACTTCTTCGTACGTTAATTAACCCAACAGAGTCCAATTATTGATGGTTTAAATACTCCACAAGTTAGTACAATGTTACGCTACATTTTCATAGTATGAATTCTGTTTGAGTATGAGTGAGAATCATCGAAATCACGGCGTTGACGTGAAATTTATTTGGCATGCCGTCCCTGTTATCACAAGCAATAGTTAAAGTAGATTGGAGTGAAGATAAGCAGAAAAGATTCGTTTTCCCCGAATCTCGCATGGAAGTATACTTTTAAAAAGTGCTTTTAGATGAACAAATTTTTCCATGCGTGCGTTGTACTTCTCTTTGGCTAACTAGTCAAGCTTACAAATTTCAGCTGAGCAGCTGGAAATAGAACAGAAAAGAATTAAACAGATGGATGATGATATTCATTACTTTTTATAATTTGATTGACATTAGTCGTCAAACGGTACAACTGTTAGCGACTCGCATTGAGAGCAATTGATGCACCAAAGTGATGTCGTAGCGAAAATCATTCGACTTATCACGGTCAAGGACGTAATATGATAACCATCTTTTACGCTCTGACATTGCCCATAAATGACAAGAACTACAAGAAATCTTCTTGGTCATCGATATTGATATAATAGTCTCAGCTGCTTTTGTTTTGCGTCTTATTACCGTAGTGAATTTGCCTAGAATCAAAAAGATATAAATATTGGACACATTACGAAGAATAGAGGGCATCCCGTTTATCTTATTTTATTGTGTCTTTACCTAGCCAATGGATTTCCAGCTCATACTACGGCGTCAACTGATGTCGTGCCTGCAAAACTGTAGTGACAAACATTTTTGGTCAGATCGGCCTTGGTCCAAAAACGGCAAATGCCTAACGCATCGGTCTTCATCACAAAACAGCAACATCTCCAGGAAGACCATGCTCAGCGAAATTATTACATAATCTCTTGCCCGTTTATTTTACTTATTTTGAATGCTCGTCCGTTTCAGCATTGTTACAATTAGTTTTAGAAAAAATATAAATATCCATAGATTTGTTTAGCAATAAAAGATTATCATCCGTTTATACTCTATTTCTTTTGTTACCCAGTGGGTTTGACCTTTGCCAGGAAGAAAATACCGCGCACGACACTGAGAAGTAGCACAAATGCGCTCCAAAAAAGGTAAAAGGTAACACAAGAAAAACACACCGCAGCAAAAGTGCAGACTGAGAGATTCGAACTCTCGCCACTTTCGTGAGTACGACCTGAACGTACCGCCTTAGACCACTCGGCCAAATCTGCTTAGTTTTTTTGTCGTGGACGACACAACTCCACATAGTAGCAATCACAACCGAAGCGAAAGTTCAAGCCGATCAATCCAGGTCGCCGGAAAACCGTTACTCCGAGCACGTGATCTGAAAGATCGTTACGGATACTGCTGAATATTCTGGAAGCATCATACATACAAATCGAAATAGATATTCCTAGTATCTTCTAGTAAAAGTATTATATTCTTCTTGCATATTCTGTTCTGTAAAATATAAATATCGTTAGAATAATATTCAATAAAGAAGGGAAGAAATCAATCAGTAATTCAAGAGTTATCTTTTATTTTGACAAGGCTGGTTTGAGCATTCCGGGAATTATCATCGTTTGGACGGAAGCAAGACCACCAGGGGAAAAGAATCCAAGAATCCGACATTTTTGACACGGTGTGTAATGTTTAGGAGTGGACATGACTACCAAAAAAGGGAGTGTGGGGATAGACGTACGATTTACTTATAGATTTCTTTTACTTTTGGCTTTACATTATTCATTTATATACTTTCTTACTTGCTCTTTTAGTTTTCTGTCAATGTGAACCCAAAGTCGTTCTTTTCGTTATAGTTTTATTTTCATTCACAGTTATATTTTAAGCGCAGATTAGTCTTTATTATCATTGTATGGGCAATCCCGGTTCTAAGATCTCTTTTTAGCTTATTAAAAAGTTTTCGCCTAAAATCGAACAGTTGTTTTGTGTGCTACACTCTCAGCAACGCTAATTGATAAAGCACAACGTGAAGGATTTCAGTTTATTTGCCGTAAAAAGGAAGCACAGCATCGTAAAGCATATATTCGCTCGCAAAAGCATTTGCTCAATACTGCAACGTGTCATTTTTGAAAAAACTTCTAGATTTTAAACAGCACAATCAGAGAAATAAAAGTTATTAGAAGATATAGTTGAATCGAGTGGAAGTGATACTTTTTTTTTTACATTATCATTGCTAAAATATCTTTTATGTTGTTGACCAATGATTTTGTTAGAAAGACTGTATACAACAACGTTTCATATTATATACACGGCCTTTCTAATAATTTATTTAGGCGTTAGCTTGCTTTCCAACTTGATTTTGAACAAAACCACCTGTTGTATGATACTTAGCAAATATTTCAGTGATCTGTATTTGTTCCTTAGATGAACGAATACAAATATACTTGCATGTACCCAAATTACTCATTCATACAGTAAACGACCATTCCTTGTTATTTGTTTTTCATTTATATAATTTGTCTCATTCGTCCATCATCGCTTGTACATTAACATCCATTACTTGAAGTTATAGGGTAGCAGAAGAGAAAGTGACAGCATCTTATAACAAGTTTCCACATTAACCAATGCTGAGAATTGTATGTACTTTGTTAAAAAAGACTCAAAGATGGCCAACATGTCATCAGAAATAGAAATGGCTAGGTCAAAAGGATTGCAGCCCTTAAAAAAACCTTCTTAATGCCAAATTCTATCCACTTGTTTCTTTTATTGCTTCGTGCAGTTGCTTCCAGCATTAGCTATTGCTTCTGATTCGAAAAACATTAAACAAGCTCTATCATTCGGATATTTAGCTGTCCTATATTAGCCGAAGGAGTACGAAGCGAATTCGAACATTGCTAAAGATATTCTAATGGTAAATGGACGCTTATTATTGTTTCGTGCCGATCCCTATTCTTCACGCTTCTATATGTTCAAGTCATTTCGATTGTTATATTTTTGTTTTCTACATAAGTACCATGGACCATCCACTTTGATCAAGGAAATGATAAGATAGGTATTCTCCAAACAAAGTTTGCTAACGAAGGCTTTTCCATCTTTCGCGATGCAATAAAATACCATTAGAACGTTGAACTTAACAGTGAGCAACCATAGCCCATGAAAGAATAAAAAGCGCTTTTGTCTTGCCTTTTGCCCTCTTGTATAAGCATCAATTAAGTCTCGAGTTCAGCCTTCTTGCAATGAGTATTAGATTTCAAAACTATAAAGATGTGCTCCGTTTCTAATATGGACATTTTCTAGGCACCTTCTGCATGCAATCGTGACATTAGTTGGACCGATCCTACGTAGTTTCAGAAAATTGATTGTATGCTTGTATGCTAAAAATTGGATTATTTGAAAATGTAAGTTATTATGCTGGCATCCGGGACCTGATCCTGATGCTTAACGAATAGTTGGCTCTACAATCGATGTTTTTGTCCCTAGCAACACTCTTATAGTGCTAAGTAATCCTTGTTTTATTTGAAAATGATGGTACAGCCCGATATGCTTTCGGTAATCGTACATATAATAAAAATAAAGGTGTGTTAACAGGTTCAGGATGGCACATTCAATGACGGTAATAAGGAAATAAAACATTTGCAGATATAATCAATCGGTTGTCCAGTAGTTAAGAAAAAGGTACTGTCTTGCTTCTCTGCGATAGGGTTAATCACAGCGTACGAAGGACAATCGCAGCTTAGCCTTCGGCAACATGGGTAGGGTCTTCACAGGTTCCATATACAGCTCCATTGTAACGTCGACATATGAGATGGTCAGAACATACAAGGTTCTGCGAGCACACTAAAGACGAATTGATTAATAATTAGCACCCCTCCTTATTTTGCGATGAAACTTGCTTTCATGGATCGAGCGATAAGGTGGAATTGTAGCAGCAGCAATTAATGATGTCAAGCTCAGCAAAACAATAATTCGAGTAATCACGTTCATCTCTTTGAGTAAAGTCACTTTGTCGTAGGCAAACGTCCTTTTATATGTTGGTCTTTGTTTGTAGTTCTATGTCCCTGGTTTATTCTTATGCAATACATTCAAAATAGGACTTTTCCCGGTTCATCAGACTAGTACAGAACTGGTTAAATGACCAATTGGTAACAAAGTGAACCGTGGACCTTGCTCAGCAACAGGTAGTACGTTATGGTTTTGATGAGCTGATACGGTTTTTCGTGCTCTGTTCCGGAAGCATTAGATAATGCATGTTCCACTTTTTATCAACTTACTTTTCGAATGCTTGTCCTCCTGCCCGTGTCAAGACCCCAAGTATCAAAGTTTGCTTCAAATAAAAGTTGTGAGCATTCAGCCCAATATAGGGTTCGAGTATTGCCCAGCGGGTCTGATCGATCTAATTTTTGCTTCAGTTAGGTCACGATGACAATAGGTTGTTTACCCATTGCTTCAATTGGTCAATAATGATATTTTCGTCAGCAGACTCCAGTGCCAAGGCCATAAAACGCGCATCAAATATCATTTGTATTGCACCTTTCTCTGTGATGTCGATCGTATCAGAACCCAGAAATTGCAGCCATGCTTCCGTTGCTGCCTGCCACATGTGCTGCCTAAGTGACTGTATTATGTTCTAACAGGCGGATGCATTAGTAGACATCGCTGTAATATTTCGTACTGGCACTTACCTTATCAAGCAAGTTGCTAGCTAATCGTCTTATCTCATCGCAAACTTCGAATATTATCTGTACTATAGCGTTGGTTGCTTGTGTAGGAAGATGTAACACGTCTCTTTTGTCGTCGACAGCTAACCCGAAATAATCAGCTTTGAGTCTCACACACATGTAAGACTAATACCTTCCCAAATTAAAGCGGCCGGGCATTGGTCGTTCCACCTGGTCCTCATCAGTGTTGAACTTAGCTTCTGTCCAAACTCGGTTGTTACCAAATCCATCCATCCATCATGCGATGTCCGGAATATAGTGGTCATATCGTGTTGCAATTTATCGTATTTGGATTCTACGTTGAAGTTTGTTATTATATAACTGGGTTTATCCTTGCTACGTCTACTATGATGTTATAGGTTACCTAAACCGACGGCCTCCGCCCGCGTTAGCATGCCAGGTAATTCTTTGGACAAAAGCGCAATGACACGTGCGAGCCGCCCAACGAATATGGAGACGTCATTTGCTACAATTGTTGTTTTAATGCAGATTCACATTAATATATCTCTTACCAAGTTTCCGATCCTGCCATTCCGTAAGATCGTTTAGGATTTCTTTAAGTCCAGCCACATAGATTGACATTGCGTCGAAACATTTCTCCTGGAAATAAGCCAAGATCATTGCGGCATCACTGATAAACTACGTATAAGAACCATATGTGGAGAAAGGTCACAACATTACGTCTTTGCATGAAATTTATCCGTATCGCTGAAAGATCGATGATGCTCTACACCCATTCGTGCTTCTTTTAACGACGTTTCAAAGGCCATCTGCAGCTCAGAGATGCAACTTGTCTGACCTTGAGCAGCGTCTGCAAGCGCCTTTTTGAACGCTGCAATATCCATGGACGATGATAGATTTGGTAACTGAAATGTTGTTCTTTGACTTCTCGAGTCCGGCCAAATCGTCGGGTTCAGCTGTGAATCTAAAGCACGGTATATAAAAATCGCCTGTGTTCTACTGGTTGCATGCAATACTTACTAGTTACAGAGCTTGGATCATCAGTAATAAGCTTCCAGATGACAGTTCGAGGCTGTTCTGAAAGCTTAACACATCCGACATCAATGATATGTTTCGCGCAATCGTTAAACGGTTCTCGGAGCATTGTGTTCCACAAAGAATATCCTTCATGTAATAAAGTACTACAAGCCTAGGTATATTTAGTATTGCATATAAACCGCTTTATGTTACCTGTTGCCATGGTTGATTCTCAGTCTCATATGTGCTTAAAAGAGACCATATACGTGAACGAATATCGATCAGTTGTTGGTGTGTGTGAACATGGCGTAACACCGAGCTTAGATGGTTGTCCATTAATTTATATATCTGCGATATCCACGCCTTTACTTTGCTCCGAACGCGGCTTCGAGTAAGAGGTCGGTCGCTTTCGACTTTTGGCGTATATCGTTGCACTGATTCAGGCAAATAGCGCATCAAAAGGTGGACATTAGTACTTGGTAAAAACACTCGGGTTATGGCAGGCTGATAGCCGAGGTGCGAATGAGCCGGCATCATAAAGTTCTTCTGAAGCTCTTTGACGTACGTCTCGATTAAGCTAGCGTCATCTTTCGGTGTAAAAATATGGTACACATGTATAAGGGTTCGGTTGATAATTTGTATCGTTTCTCGTAGCTGATGTGTCACCCGTTGATCCTGTAACTTGTTCTGTGTTCCGCTGACTGATGCTGTAATCAGATTTCTAATTGCTGATAATCTCATCTCCAGTACTGTGTCCAATGCTTCCTCAAAATTCTTCTCATCCGACAGCATCAACCCTGTTAATATCTCAGCAACGCTCTAGCTCACAGTTTAGTATATTTCAGATAATATTAGTCCGCATATACCTCTGAATCTTGTTCAGCAACTCGAAGATGAAATATAGATTTTTGTATGATTTGCGGCATAAAAGAACTGACTGCATCCCATTGACGTTGAATCACCGGGAAAGCAACCTAAATCACATGAGTAATACTCTCGCACTATATGACTAGATACCAACGTCGATATCGATAAAAGAAGCCTCAGATTCTAGTTCAAGCTGTTCTTTGACGACCCTAGCTAATCTGTACAATCTGCCAGCTTGCAAATACTGATGGTTCTCAAGCGCATACCATATCTAATCTGCACGTTAATATCGAGCCGTGCTATTAAGCCTGTTCTAACATTCCTGTTCAGGTACGTCGGCTAGCGCCTTTATTAGTGTTGCCAGCACGTATAGTTGTCGCTGTTTCCGATCTACAGTTTTTTAAGTCCCAGCACATCATCCATGCATCCATACCTCCGTTCGGTTCTTCGTTCAGTGAAGTAGTATCATTCTGAGAATTGGCACGTTCCTGAATTGCAGAGGCGTTGCAACCAGTCTGCATTGTTTCTAGCTTTTGATGCACCTTTTGTGCATTCTTGCTCATTGCAATAATAGCATCGGCCGCCGAAATCAGGTCAAGATATTGTTCCCTAAAACAAGAGAATTAAGTGTTTAACTTCGAGAAAATACGGGCAGATGACTATGTACCCAACCATGGCACGTAATTCTTTTTTTTGGGTCTCAATGTCCCCTCTATGTCAAGTTAATCAAAGCAATGTCCATGTGCATTTGTCAGAATTGACATTACCTTGTTTGTTTCTCCAATGCTCGCGCTTCTGCAACGCTGACATGCGCAAGAATACTGTCAGGATCATCATCACTTAAAGGATGTTCTAAAATCTGAGCGGATCCTCTCCTGGCCATAGCAGTTTAAAAGCGCTGATAGTCCGAATACTAATATCCATAATGTTTTTGAAGATTCCACCCAAAATTGTTTGAAAATACCGGAGAGTTAAATTTTGAAGAATCATCTAATCAAACTATGAAAATTCGCAATAAGAGATTATGAATCAAAAGCGTGTTCTCGTTCAGAGGCAAGTGCAACTACATCACAATGACATAGATAATCATCCTAGTAATCATAAGATAATTCTAAACGACCCAATGCTTAAAACAATTGAGAAAACGGGAAAACATCAGCAAAAATAGTGTAGCCGATTCTGTTTGTTTCATGCAAAACGCCAGGTACCTGTATGATGTATGGAAAGACAATGAGTAAAGATTAAGCCTAGTAAACATATCATTTACTCTAGCAATAAAAAGAAAATCAGCGAGAGTTATAAAAACGTTGATAGTTTGAATTACTGAGCATTAATACATACGAGGAGGCTTACGTGCTGTTTAAAGCAAGTCATGATTCTCAACCACTGATCCTCGTTCTCAATGTCCTGTGAATCACCTCACAAACGAGATACTGTAATTACGGAGCTAATATTATACCATCATATCAGCTTTTTCAATTACGTGATATGTCGTTCATAGCTGCCTGTTATGTTGAACAAATTAGAGGAATCACTTCGTATATAGGAACGCTGACCGTGCTCGTAATTTCATAAAAAGACGAAGTCAACTAGAGAAACGAAATATTTACAGTCCATTTCATATGATCCTGTTTTACTTATGTGTGACGGGATCCAGAGCGCATATTAACGGAGAGTTTGATTTTTCTATGCTATAGAAAACAAAACTGAATACCATACTGTAGCGGTGAAGTCCATAAAGTATAATATCAAAACCCCTTTATCGAACAGAAGAGCTCACAATGGTACATCATGCTTGATCAAGGTCTAATCCGATTCGTTCCTATTACATATACACTGGTACATGCTCCCAAATCAAGCAAATGGAACCTAGTTGCCAGTGACGGACAAATCAATCAAATCGTTCTCTCTGTATTGTCACTTTTATAGTCTAGAACAAGTGCTGTCGGCAACAGGCAGTGCATACCACACCTTCTTTCTCTCTTTCTTTAGCTTTGTCGTTTTCTGTATTGTTTTGTTTGGATACACTTTCATTATTTGTACAAGAGATGAAGTTTGGCTAACTTGTAGGGTCCAGATTATTAGATACGTGGGAACTGGGTGCGGAACAAATGTTGTCGAATGCAAAACCTAGTTGGCACAGAGCCAGAAGAAAGGAGAAAAGGCGCTTTAGCTTATTAAAGGGTTTCCCCAGGATTCCCCGTTCTAAGATTTCCTCATGATCTGTTTTCCCATGGTATGAATGGATAAAGATATGATGTAATTTCGTGATAGACGCAAGAAGACAACAATTGTTTTGCATTAAATACGTGTTGTCGCGCCATTCCGGTTTCAATCACCGCTTATTGATCAGTTCTTTTTCGTGTGTTGTCTTCCTCCCTCTTTCTCTTACCCTCTTCACCTCGCCTTGTTTTTTTTTTTTTTTGTTTTTCAAATGCCCTCTGACTATATTGAAATAACACAAGCACTTCTTGCAAGTGTCGACGTCTACATTGACGTGGTTATGATTTTGATCTTCCATAAGAAAACTGTAAAACTAGCTGAACAGGCACAAGAGGCAGAGAGAAGAAAAGCTGGTCAGTAATTTGTAATATGCGTTTCAGAACAGGTATTAACAAACAATCAATTTCCTCAGTGATTTGCAAAGACTGCTCTGAAGAAGGGCATCCAAACAAGCGACACAAAGCTTGTCCTCAAAACAAGAATCACGGCAGAAATCAAGGCAAGATACATCAATGCATCACCAGAACTTTGCTCACTCTCATTTTATAGTTGGAAAAAAAATTGACAGCTGAGGAAGAAGCCGAGCATGCTAGGCAAAAGAAACGCGGCAGGGTTTCGAAGGATGAAGAGACAAGGAACAAAAATGTCCCATCTTGGCCATGTCCAGCCTGTGGTTCGACTGAGCATGCTTCTGCAAGAAGCAGGTCTTGCACGGGTCATGCAAAAACTATAAATGAAAAAGTCAATGCAAGAACTTGGAAAAGATCACGAAAGATACACAAGAAAGCTACCGCTTGATTCTGTCATCCGTCCAGAGTACCATGAGGAACTCAAAAGGAAACTTACGAATCTGTGCGGCTTTTTGCGTGAAGTAGTCTTCCGAGCTCAAATCTTCGTGAATGGTTATATTATCTCGAACGCCGGTCAGGAAATAAGTGCATATGTTTATACACAGTCTTTCTGGTATTCCGTATGTCAATTAGTACTCGATAAGAAGGTCTCCAACAAAAACTCCA
>JNDP01001094.1:0-27963 GCA_000696975.1 Apophysomyces trapeziformis B9324 | reverse complement strand
CGATAAGCTCAAAAACGAAAGGCAGTGATAGCTTTGAGCAACGGATGGTCTGACTCCGAACTAGCGGTTCTTCTCAAGCTGCGGTCGAACCAAAGCCCAAAATCTGACCGTCTTGCATCGGACCCAGAATGAGAGTCGTTGATACCGTGAACGCCATTTGGGATGGTGCACAAGGGAAAAGGGTACGAAAGAATATTCGGGGAATCTCAATGCCACAAGACGTACTCAGCTCATAATTGCAATGAAATGAATTGGGCATTTTCTGAGAATTCGATAGCCGCCAATATTCTGCAAGTGTTTAATAACAGTGTTTTAGAGTAGCGTTGGTATCAGATAGCTCATGTTCCTTAGGCATAGATATTCTACCTGCATTTTTCACTATATAGATGCGTCCATCTTTTGAAGAAAAGGTCCTTTGCCTAGCGACAACGCAGGAACTGCCTGAGTTCAGACCCGGGGATTCCTCTCAAACTCAGATAAGGTTTGCCATCTGGTCGTGGTGTTACCAATGAGCATTTCTATCAATTCCCATTTATTGCCTGTAAGGGTCCACCCTTATCCATTACAATAAACTGAAAATCTGTGGCAATTCATATAGCTTTAGTAGATTGACGGTTCATAAAACCATACATTGTATAAACTATTCGTACGGCTTTTTTTTAATCGAGCTAGTAACTAAAATGCTAATTGTGCAAAGGCGTGACCCATACGTCTTATAGACCGGACAATGTCTTTGGTAAGAGACGGGTCCAGTTTCTCTCTCTGTTGCAAACTCCGTCAAAATGTTGTTATGATGATCGGATACGTGCGACCCTTATTGGGTAGCATCCGTCTGTAAATGGTATTTTTCTCCGTGTCTGGATTGCTTACGAAACCTTGTTGCTGATCTTGCCTTCCCTTCCGGATCATTGACATTACACCTTCTTCTGTTTGTCGATTTCCCTAATTAAGTTATTGTCATTGCTGCACCATACCGTAAAAATACGGTTGTCTTTCGACGATATCACCTTAGATTTTCGGGCGAAGACGTTGTATTCCTTGAGAAAAGTTTATCTTTTGCTTACATTGATCATACCACGTATAGACGCTAGGTCATTGGCTCATATGATTGCTATTCGCGTATGATATAGAATCTGATCTTGTTGGTTGGGCCTAACAGCGTAAGTATCAATTCTCCATGGGTCGATGAAGCTTCAGCGTTGTTAACCTTAACCATCTCAATTAACGCAATTCTAACCTTGTCTTCGGCTATTCCAGGGAACGTGTCAGTGTTACACATGGAAATAGAGGGACAATTAACACACAATGGACGGAATTTTCCTAGAGCAATAGCTTATTCATTAACTGCTTAACTGTCATTTTGTTCTTCCTCGTGAATTACCTATTACAGCTTGTGCAACCTGGTCTCTATGGATGGTATATATACCTTGCGGTTTTGCGCCTCCAAGATGTTCTTCATACCAAAGCAAACGCACACAGTTCAAGACAAACCATGAAGTCGAACACTAACAGCAACAGTGGCAATTCGTGGCAAGGAATCGGAAAGGCAAGCTTTTTCCGAGGACTTTCTTTGATCAGCGCGATCAGTTTTCTTCTTCTGCCGGTCCAGGAGGTGTCCGCTCATGGTGCTCTTGGTTTCCCACTTGCAAGACAATACGGCTGTCGTATTGATGGTGGCTACTACTGGCCGGAAGATGGCTCGAAGATGCCAAACGAGGGTTGCCGCAATGCCTATCTCGATGCTGGCAAGAATTATTATCCGTTTAATCAGTGGAACGAAGTTTCGGCGAATCCATCCAATCCTGACAACATGGATTCTGTTATGAGGGCTGTTCCCGATGGTCTTCTCTGCGCTGGCGGTGACAAGAAGAAACGAGGGCTGGATATCCCTCAGAACCGGGGCTGGAGAAAGACTGTGATCGAACCGAAGAATGGCAAGTTCCAGCTGCGCTGGGAAAACACCCGATCGCATAACCCTTCGACTATGAAGATTTTCATTACCAAGCCATCCTACAACCCCAGTAAGCCCTTGCGATGGGCCGATCTGGACATGATCTATGACGAAACCACTCCTAATGCGGTGTCTCCCAACGGCAAAGGGCTTTTATCTGGCATCAGTTCGTTCTATTATCTCGACGTACCTATCCCTGCTAACCGTACGGGCGACGCGATCATCTATGGCTGGTGGCAACGCATTGATGCTGGACACGAAGCTTTCTTCAACTGTGCGGATGTGACCATCAAGCAAGCCGGTGGGGCTACAACACCTGACAAGCAGCCTGGCAACAAAGACGAGGATGATAAACAGAAGCCAGAGGACAAACCTGACCACAAGCCAAGCAATCGCTGGATCGATGAAAAGACATATTTGCAACGCGGTATCACGCCAAAAATCGGTGACAAGGTGCGCTTCACAGTAACAGCTGGCAAGAATGGCGGTCAAACCGTGGTGGATGTTACTCTTCCGATTACTGCCAAGAATGTCCGTGGCTTCCGATGGTCTAGAGAATTGGCAAACACCTTGAACAAGAAATACAAGACTCAGGTGAAGATCGGTGTGCAGTCGGGCAAGAGCATCAAGTACCATCACTGGGATACATACGAGAACCAGGTGTGGCTCAAGTCTGGATACAGCAGCACCATGACCCTCATCAAGGGCAGCAACTGAACAAATGAAAAGCAAGGCTAGCAGCTCTTTCATGCGGTTACTTATGGTCATCATCATTTCGGCAGGACCGAAACTTCTCTTCTATCATTCTGATTTTTTGTTGTTTATTTTCGTTCTGTTCAAACTTTTTGATTTATTCGCAATAAATACGAATCGGTTGATTGAGTGTAAGAGCAATAATATGGAAATTAGGATTTCGGCTTGTTAAGGCATGGTTTATTTGGGTTCCATTATTAACACCCCTATCTTGTCGCACCTATTGACGTAATTGCATCGCATGGTTTCTCGCATGTGAATTGTTTTCGAAAATTATTATTTCGGTAATACGCATGGAGATTCGATCGCTTTGCCAGCAGAAAGCCTATGCTCAACAACGTAGTTCGCGCTTTCGTACGTAACTTAGTACAGCAACTGAAAACCATTTTCTGGTGGACTTATCCACAAACCAATCCAAGGTTTGCTGTAAAATGTTGGAAAATAGCTATTGAAAGAAGAATACGTCGATAACACCTATCCACAGTTCATGATGTTTATAACGAAGAGAAGAGTAACGTTCACTGAAATCCTTGTAACGTGCGCTTAACTTGAGTGACTTTCTGAATGCGGTAGTTATAATCTTGAGAGCTAGGGATTTCCAGACGCCTCTTGCCAAGAAATAAAGGTAGAGGCCCTGGAAAAAAGCAAGGATGTAAGAAGAATTAATCAGTGAGGTTTGCCGTCTGGCAAATAACATGAGGTTCCTGTACTACGCAGATGAGGTTCACCATCTGGTTCTCGTGCAACCAATGGCGTTGATTACCTTATTGCTGTATCAATACATGCAAGGGTTTATTATTCGGTATGCTATCCGAATGTTGAGTTAAAGAATACAATACTGCGAAGGATTGATAAGATGCGAATTGTATAAACGTTCGGTAAAATGTTTGCATGATCGAACCTTTCGTTGTATGGATTATGATGCTCGGCGCTATTTTATTTTCTAGTCACCGACCTATTGTCCTTGTGCGCCGTATTTACTTTAGGGAAAGAGGTTCATTTGTTCCCCATTAAAGGACTCTTGGCAAACAAGACTATTGCAAGCATCAAATGAGATGCACGCATCTTACTAGCACAGGTGCGTGTGTGCTTGTATGCTTGTGGCATTTTCTTTTTCGTCTATGCCTCTTTTCAGTTCCCTAGCCATGGATCTGTGCGTAGGAGAAAATGAGATTAATGCAGACCACCGTTAACTACATTTGTCGGACAGCTTATACTTGCATGCTTAATTCGTCTATGACATAAAAAAAGGTTTAGCATTCGAGCCGTTATACGAATGCGGCTTTAGGTAAATTTTTCTATTCTTGGTATAATGTGATTACGGCACAGTTGAAGTTATTAAGCCATTTGTTGCACTGGCCATTGTATGGTTACAAGCTCAATTGTACTCTATTGGCTAACACCACTCTCGGGTCTTTCCTGCAAGGAGTATAGAATCTTACCCTTTGTATACGATCATAAACTTGCAGGAACCTTTTTTAGTTTTTTTGAATTCGCGAATATGGTTGCAAGTATACGAGATCAGGTAGCTATGTCATTGTCTACTGTGACCATTGCTTAATGTAATCGCTTAAATCTTACGTAGTCAAAAATTAGGGGCTATTAAAGAGCATCTTCGCAGCACAATGAATGGAATTGGTGTCATAATATTGTGGTTATTAAATGTGACATTATTTCCCGTTGATTCCCTTTTACGGTTTGTTCAACGTTTTTGCCAATGGATAGTATATATGCTCAATGCTTTTTATGTTGTCAGTTATCTCTTCATTTCAAAAACAACGTACGCAGTCAAAGACACAATATGAAATCAAGTTCCAACAGGACCATCGAAAATGCGTGGCGATGCTATGGAAAGACAGGATTCTTTCGAAGTCTTTTATTGATCTGCACGGTCACTTTTCTGCTTCTACCGATACAGGAGGTCTGTGCTCACGGTGCTCTTGGCTTTCCGCTTGCAAGACAGTATGGGTGTCGTATCGACGGTGGTTACTACTGGCCTGCAGACGGTTCCAAGATACCAAACGAAGGCTGCAGAAATGCTTACCTTGACGCTGGCAAAAGCTATTACCCATTTCAGCAATGGAACGAATTCTCAGCAAACCCCACCAACCCTAGCGATATGGCTACCGTAAAGAAAGCCGTACCCGACGGTCTCATGTGCTCTGGTGGTGACAATAGGAAGAGAGGAGTGGACATACCTCAAAATAAAGGGTGGAGAAAGACTGTGATCCAACCCAAGAATGGCACGTTCCAGCTGCGTTGGGAGCTTACACGTTCACACAACCCTGCTGTTATGCATATCTATCTCACAAAGCCGTCTTATGATCCGAGCAAGCCATTAACGTGGGCTGATCTGGATCAAGTGTACCAAAAACCAGCACCCAAACCAATTCCTGCAAATGGCAAAGGGCTGATCTCCGAAGTGACAGCATTCTATTATCTCGATATACCTATTCCTGCAAACCGTAGCGGGGATGCCATCATTTATGCCTACTGGCAACGTAATGATCCTGGACACGAAGGGTTCTACAACTGTGCCGATGTGACCATTAAGCAAGGGACCGGTGCGCAGCCAACAAAGCAGCCTGTCAACGACCATGACGACAAAGGCCACAAGCCAACCAGACAATGGGTGGACGAGAAACCTTATCTGCAACAGGGTGGTGATATTGTACCTAAAATTGGTGACAAGGTAAACTTCCGTGTAACAGCTGGCGACGAGAATGGGCAAAATGCAGTGAATATTACTTTGCCAATTACTTCCAAGAGTGTGCGCAATTTTAAGTGGGCTAAGCATTTGGCACACACTCTCAATAAGACATACAAATCACTCGTGAAGATCGGTGTAAGGTCCGGTAACAGTATCAAATACAGCCAGAGGAACCTATACGCCAACCAAGTATGGCTGAAGCCTGGATACAATAGCACCATGACGCTCATTCATGGCAACAATTCCACTAGCAGTAATTCCACTAGCATCTAGAGATAAGAAGAGATATAACTTTTGGCAATCCAAGGTGAAATTTATAAAAGAATTTGTAACGGCTGGGCCGAATTTCTTTACTCCTTGTCCATATCCCGATTTAGAATTGGTACTTGTCGCTTAACTTGCTCTGTATGCTCTCTTTTTTACATTTGACAATAGCTCTATTCATCGATGTATTAAGAAATGTTGAGTAACCAAACTGGCAACATCACTTAGGTACTCAGCATATTCAGTATGTAAGTACACAGGCTAATGGTTCGAACACTTCAATCGGATAAAGGACCTTTCATGGAATATATTATTGCTTAACCATTTCAAATGTGCTGAGATTATTCAAAGTGCTTTTGTGCACAGTAAGAAATTGGAGATCTTACTAAGCTACTTTCCAATATTGCAGTGGAACCATGAAGGTTCCCACCCCGCGTGAAGGATAAGCTATGTATCATCGGAAGTGCGTAGAAATACACCCACATCGAGGTCATGGCGTTCCACATGAATTCTTGCTTGTTTCAACGTGCACAAAGTCTCATCTAAAGCTATGGACAGAAGTTCCGCATCCAAGGGTAAAAATTTCAAATGCGTCAAATTCGCTGCTTGCCGGGACTCGCTGTTTTCAGCTGGTGTGTACCATGTATCTCGTTGCTATATGTCTTGGGTAATACTTTACGTTTATCTATTCAACAAACCCAATTATGGTGCATTCGGCTTATAATCGACAAAAATATACTGGGACTTCGAAGGCTGACAAAAAAGATTTTTTATCAGGCTTCCCAAGTTGGAGGTTCCTGCCACATTGAGCACTCTTTGAAACATCATCTGGGTTTTAAAAATAAATACTTAAAAACTGAACCGAGTTATGTCATTAACCATATCGCCCGCATACAGTAAGTATATCTTGGTTAATTTAGTCTCCTCTTTACGTCACAATCTAAAACCCACCATATTATACCGCCCTTGAGTGCTTGTCAAAAAGCAGCCAGAATTCCTTCGCGAAGTAATGGAAGATGCTGGGCATGTCTTTGAAATGTACCATAAATCCCATTGCGAATGCAATTAGATTGATATATACTGCGGTGCCCCTAAACGACAGGCTCGCTTAAAATGTGATTACACATTCCAGTCGCTCCAGCAGAACATTCATTGCTACCTCGACGCTGGTGGAGATCTGAAGAGTATCTGCAATTTCTGCAACAGATGCTGGTACTATGTTGATGCTTATAGCCAAGGTATGGGTGGCTCAAAAGCTATGGAGAGAGTCAAGAATTCTTCTTGCAGACTTTACAAATCTCATCGCAGAATCGGCGTTCATGACTGATGTTTTCTTGAATAAAAACTCCCAACAGTGCTTAACACGCTAGCGAGGAAAATCTGAACATCTTCTGGTTTCTATATTAGGAATCAGACATTCAGCTTACCAGATGGAAACCAAATAGCCTTTTGTCTGTTATAAGCCGAATACACCATAAAGTTAGTCGAAACATACGATGAGCAGATATCTTCGACCGATTATGCGAGCAGTGTCTGCGAAACTGAGATGGGTAAACTGTAGTTTGGGTGTGAAACGTTCCATATCACGACTATCGGGGCACACGCTCGGATGTTGAAAAACGGGCTAAAGCGTTGGAGATATCGGCAAAGCTAAACAGCATCGATTCCGGTGTAATATTGTCTGGATCAGAATGAACGTATCATTAACCGCAGATTGGGTTACAGTGACTTCCCGCTAATGTTAATCTTCGTTAATGTCAATCCTCGCCTACTTTAAACGACTTGAAGATTGCAGAAAAAGATTTCTATGCTAATTCAAGGCATTGCAACTCCCCGTTATTGTCATTCCCCGCCTATTTTCAATCGATGGGCTCTAGCCAAGGTATCGGCTTTAGCGGGAAGGCACTGTATTTGGATTTGCTAGAGCGAGGAATCATCCGATTCATTACTGTGAAGCTTACCTCGAGCCTTGGATAAAGGTGTGGGAAGAGAAACCCAGTATGTTGAAGTCCCCAAAAATTGTTCACTGATAAGGTCGCGTCGATCACTACCAACCAGGCGATAGTGGTTGATAATCATGTCGTCGCAACTGCTTCGAAGTATGTGGAAGCTGTGCTAATTTCCGAGCAGAACTGGATTCTTGTCACGTATCTGGATGCGTTTGTGCAACATGGCCGTAGTGTTGATGACTGCGCCGTACCCTACAAGCAAACAGGCGATAGTGGCGCACCTGTTGCCCACATTGTAGACAAAAACGAGTATAGTACAACCTGGAAAGAGATGGTGATTATGTTTTGACGCCTGGAAAATTTGGTTCTTGGAGACTTTGTCGGCCAATTGACAACATGAAGAAGTGGCCATTTCTGGAACCCGGGCTCACCAGCGAACTTCCAAGTATGTTTGTTCAAGGAGAAAAATTCGCAATGCCAGTGCCATTTGAGCCGGTCGCTCATGTCAGGTCTGTGAGGAGTTTACGCTCTTACACGCGTATGCACGAATCAACTATGGTCGTTCGAATCAGTAAGGTTCGCAGAGAGCGATTTCCGGTTGTGCCACTCTCTGGCATACGATTTGCATCCGACGATAAAGTTTTCTCGAGAGCCATCTGCAGCAATCTCAACCAGTATTGTTCTGAGCGCTCTGGCTAATCGTATTTATGGTCCATCAAGGGGGCGAAAGGTTTTCAGCGCGCTTGGAAAAACGGAAGAAAGGCAAGCTGCTTTGAAAAGTAACCGCGCGACTCCATCACTACCATTGCTTCTTACGAAAAAAGCAATCAAGACAGTATGTCTCATGTCGCATCTGCTTTGTCCGTTGGAGCTACTTGTAACAATCGACGATTTCTGCTAACAAACAAATGGAGACACGCACTTGACGGCGTATTTACTATTGTTCACTGTAATGTCTCGTCTGATTTTGAAAAAAGACAAGCAAAATACGCGAGACTTAATGTAGAATGATGTTTATTCGAATACAACCATTACCTTTTTATAATAAAATGTCTGTTGGTTTAGATAGACAGGACTGTGATTGTGAACTGTGCTCTGTACTAAGTGATTTGTAATTATCTTCTATAATGGAGGATCTTCTCCGTAGCGGATCATAGAAGCTCGGCATTGTTCTTTGT
Organism: Apophysomyces trapeziformis B9324; assembly: GCA_000696975.1. NCBI lineage: Eukaryota > Fungi > Mucoromycota > Mucoromycetes > Mucorales > Mucoraceae > Apophysomyces > Apophysomyces trapeziformis. The sequence goes on along the minus strand of JNDP01001094.1, from coordinate 19,158 downwards.
TGTTTGTATGAAGGAACTGAGCTAGGATTGCTTGATTCCGTGTTATGCAAGTCCGTATTTAAAGTCAATCTTCCCTATTTAGACAAAAACGGAGTGGTGAGTATCCATTGTAGCTGTGGATGCGACATTCATTAATGAGGCGTTGGATTGGTACAAGCACATTTCGGGACCAGCCGTTCACAGAGCGAATGCCAAAGCAATTAGCATGCAAGAGTAGGTTTAAGCTGCATTTAATGCCTTTTTTTTTTAGAACTAGTGGACATAAATGATTCGTTTGCTGTTGTCTTCTCGTGAGACAGCATCGACTAGCAATGATGTCTCTTTATTTATCAGATACATGCCCAATAAATTAGGCGTTAATACTATTTGTGTGGATCATAAGAAAAAAAACGATGATGGCTGCAATCTTTGTCTTTTTTTTTTTTTGATATTACATTGATGCAGGCACGGTTAGGGCCACCTGCGTTTCTCCGCGGAACTTTTCATATTCAGTGACTGCCAAACTCGTGTGTTTGGCTGACCGCCTGTCCACATAAAGACGAGAAGAGAGGTTGGACACAAAAAGAAACTCCAATATGGCTGCTGCTGAACGTGTCACTTACCTGGTAGGTGGTGCTGCCTTGGGTGCTTTATCCATGGCAGCCTACCATAAGTTCTCTCAACAACCTCGATCATCCATGGCCGTGAACGTACCTCCCCCAAGACCACAGCAATTGCCTCCTGTCCCCTCCCCACCAGCCCAGCTTAAACCACGATCCCCTGACTTGATCGAGAAGGCAAAGACCATTTTGCCTTTCGGTTTTCCTGGTATGAACATAAAAAAAAGAACACATTCCAGATCATGAGCGAAGTTTTCTTCTCTAATGCAGTTAGATAGGTCCTGTGAGTGATATCGTTTATCGTAACGCCTATGTCGCTTCCTACAACCGAAGAGACAGAAACCCCAATTGGGTGGCTGAACATTTGACAGCTCAATCGCTTCAACGTGCAGAGGGTGTCGAACGTAGCAAATCTCAGTTTAAAGAGGATGATAACATTCCTGCCCAGTTCAGGGCACGTTTGGCGGATTATTACAAGAGCAACTTTGATCGTGGCCATATGGTGCCTGCCGCCGATGTGAAGAACAGCCAGCAATCCATGGATGAGACATTCTACTTGACCAACATTTCTCCTCAAGTGGGCGATGGATTCAACCGTGATTGTATGTCGTTGCTTTTGTGATCATATGGCCTCCTGATACATTGCTTAACTTCTCTTTACTTCAAAATTAGACTGGGCCCACGTTGAAAACTTCTGCCGCTCGTTGACCAAGTCGTTTGCCGATGTGTACGTCTTCACAGGTCCCTTGTATCTTCCTCATCAGGAAAATGATGGTAAATTCTATGTCAAGTACCAGGTGATCGGCAATCCTCCCAATGTTGCTGTTCCTACCCACTTTTACAAGGTCATTATGACTCAACGCAACGGAAAATACAGTGTGGGTGCTTTTGTCCTTCCTAATCAACCCATTTCGGACGATACGCCGTTGGAACAGTTCAAGGTGCCACTGGATGCTGTCGAACGTGGTGCTGGTCTCACCTTTTTCGACCGAATGGACAAGTCTGGCGTGAGCGATCTTTGCAAGGAAACCAAGTGTCAAATCGTGCTTTCCAAGTTCCATGAGACCAAGAAGAAGAATTTGATCTCTGCATAGATAACATACTATTCTTTGTTTTGCATCATGTCACGTATAAAATCATATATAAATAATTCAAAAAGCTGTTGTATTCTTGTCATGTCATAGCGCATTTTTTCTTCTGTTAAATGTAGGATCGGCCTTGTAAAGGGGGCAAAATTAGGCTGCGATTCTGCTACGATAATATCATTAAACCTCAAGTTTGGTTCATTGAAGTCAACTGAACTAATCAAACAAGTAGTAATAACAGCATTAGTTCACCGCTAAAGGATGCAATTACTATGCAGAAGATAGGATATGAGTTGGTTGAATGCATCTTATAGTTAGAAAGGCCGAGAAAGACCTGGCATCAGGACAGAAACAGAATGCCTCAACATCTCATGGGGAACTATTCCTCCACTGGTCAACGATATATGCACACCATGTTCAGTGCTGCTTTTCAGAAGTAGTACTTATCAACGGCAGTGGATGACGCATGCAATTCTCCACAAAGTCTTGATCGCACGAATAAAGGTGGATGGCTTCTCGGAAAAGTTGAATGTAGCTTTATTTGAAGAGGATAAATTCTCCACGTTTGTAATACTGCTTTTTTTCAGTCCATGCATGTGTTATAGAGTCTACTACCCAAACATCATTTACTTTGACGCATCGGAGAACTCTGTGTCCGTTGCTGTGAAAGGCTAGACGCTGCTTTTCAAGGAAGATGTTCACCACTGATTTAATATTGAGCCCCAGTAGTTTGGTCAATTTGACAAACATGGTTGAAGACGGCTTCATAGTATAATAAGCTTGAACTTTCACTGCTGGTTTTCCGTCATGTATCGCCCTCTCAATGTTGCAGCAGTGATTTTCAGCTAAGGAAGCGATTGCCGAGCCCTGGGATTTCTCATCTTCGTGGAACGATGGCAATAATTGTCGGAAGCCACCGCGCCTCGAAACCATGTACTTCAGCAGTATGATTCTACCTTCGATGTCTAAAATATCCAGCAATGTCATCTTCAGATCGATCATATTGTTGATAGTTCGACCGTCGTCTACTAATTTCCTAACTGCATCTTTATATTGAGTATGTGGAAGTATGGCGAACAGACGATCGATATATTTGGTTGAATTGGAACCAATGATGGTTTTGATGAGGGTTGCTTGGTTGAAGTTGATATGCCAGTCAATACGGAGGGGCCTTCCTGGATGCTGATAACGAACCCTTGCACCATTTCTGGTCAGTAGAATAATATCCAGCTTATTCTGTTTGACACCGATAGTACGTTCGCTAATGACCCAACATCTGGATGCCCATTCTTTCAGAACCGTATAGACAAATTTCGTACCCTTCAAGGAGTGGAGACGTCGATACTCTTGTTGTGCAAAAGTTGAAGGATAAAACATCAGGTCCCTATTATACTCTGATATTTTCTTAATGGCCGATCCGATGTCTCGGTGGCTAACTTGAACAGGATGAGGATTTTGGTCGCAATAGCACAGGTCAGGCACTGCGACTATCCTTTTTGCTTTTCGATAGATGTTGTCCATGCTTTTGATTGCCATTTTTCTATGCTCTTTGTCTGCTTGATTGATACATATGACATCAATCCAAATGTAACGTATCTTCAGGCGTAGTATCTCGCACAACTTGGCCAGATTCACCCTTGAAATTGACGTGACGGACGCTGTATAATTTGGTGTCTCTGCTTCCCATTCAGGATGTACGCCCCACCGATAGGAAATCGCATAATACTCGGGCACATCTCTGTTGAACTGCGTGGATATACATTGGATATTGTTTAATTCGGATCGCGTATCTAACAGAACAATCTCACTCATCCTTTGACAAGGGAAAAGGAAGGAAGCTGCCTTGCGAACATCAGCTAAAGATTTTAATATGATAGAAGGGTTAGTTTGGCTTAGTAGCTCTGTTGGCGTAGGCGGTGGTACAAACAAATACCAATAAGCATTCTTCGAGCATCTGCCTTGGATTACAAGGTTATAAACAAAAGTGAAAGCCTTCCTAATAGCAAAAAGCCTATAGATGCGTTTTCTTTCCAGGAGATGCTTTCCATGTATTCACCCCATCGAGCATACGCATAATGGAAAGAGGCATTTTGTGTCATGCGTATAGAGAGGACACTGTGGCAGCTTGGCGTGTTTGTTTACGTCACAATAATAGCATTGGTAACACTAACTTCTCATGCCATACAGGAATAACTGTATGTAAATGTCCTTCCTTTCTATAATTTACCAGTTACAAAAGAAGGAAAAAGCAGGAAATGAAACGATTACAGTCAGCGAACACTAATGCAATACCCATACGGAAGTGAAGCTATACCGTGAACAACGGCAGGGTCAAATCAACTTCGCTGGCTTTTGTAGGTAACGTAATGCAGCACAGCGCAAGAGAGATCTGATTCATTGTTCTTCAGAATGAAGAGATTAACTTCCCCTGTTATTACTTATTTCAACAACTACAATGACAGCCGCAAACACCACACGTTGGCCTCCTTGGAGGATATTGGAGCCGCTTTCAGTCACCGATGATGCAACATTCGTTCAATGCAATATGCTGGAAGAATTCTGCTGCACCAAACTTGGGGGCAGTTTGAAACAGCACCCACTGCTCCATAGATCTCACTGCTGTTGCAAGAATTTGAAAATAAATCCAACAGCATGTTCAACCATACCTGTAGGCAAGATCCGCTCATAAAGTTATTCAAGGATCCTACTTACAAGGAGACGGACGACAGCTTGTCGGATTGTTTTAACGAAGACTGACGACTCACTCCGCAGATGCGTTACGCCACATCCATGTTGTTCAGCGGTGGGATATTGTTGGAAGGTAGTAAGACGATTTGGCTCAACTGTGTGGAGGTATATGGTCGTCAGAATATGACCGATGCACACTCTGAGCGGTACCTACCGACCACGCTGGATATCCAGTCATCCTTGCCCCTTCCTTTTGTCGAAACTCGCTACCCAATCGCTTAGAGTTGTTGTGACCAGTGAGGATAACTCGAAGAAATTGAAAATTGGGACACCAGTTTTGAACTTGCTGGTGACATTAAGTGTCCTGTTTGCCATTGACGTATTTGAGATCTTCATTGACAAAGCTCACCAAACTTCAAGCCAGTAAATAAACGAGGCCAAAAGACTGTTCGAAGAGGAAAGCAAATGTTGGCGGTTAGGACCGCATGACGTATTGGCGCAGCTACGCCAAGTTCGCTCAAAATCCCATCGACAGTCGACATACAGTCTTTGCAGAGATAGCACTGACTTCGAAGACCTACTCGTCTACCGGCCCTACACAATCTGGACATTGGCAAATGCTGGCGGCAGTGCTCCAACCAAACCACAGGAAAAGCATGCTTGGTATAGCTTCCAAGCATGCTCTTCCTGCGGTTTGGCCATTTCGTCACTGCTGTACGCCCGTTTGGCCTTTCCATATCCGTGCTTAATTTAACTGTCTCGAGCAAATATGCGATATATCTGTTTTATTCGTATTGGATAACGTTAAATAAATCTGCTTTTAGCTGTACTGTTTTGTCTTTAGACTGCTTGCTTCATCTTCTTGGTGTTTGATTCGCTTTTTTCAGTCTCTGTTTTTCCTTTATTTTTTCCTTCTATTGTAAGCCTTTCTTTCTAGTTTGCCCCATGCCATGCCATGCCATGCCATTATGTTCCATTTATTTTTCTTTATTTAGACGGGACGAGTGCTGGATATGCTTTGAGAAGCGCTGCATTCAATGTCATCAGCTAAAAAGCGAGTATTGTTTATAACGTGTCGGTGCTGAAGATCAAATCGATTAGTAACCTCGATACGCCATCAACATAGTTTTGCGCAATTGCTGTGTCCATAAGTTAATGCAATATTCCTAAAACTTGCGCTTTCGTAATACCTCATGTTGAAGCAATCGTTACCAAGGTGTATCTGCTGTGTTTTCCATGGGAAATTCGCTCACATCCGAATAGCTTAGGAAATGTCTTCACTCTCAGCGAACGTACAGTCGGTGTGTGTTTCCTCGATGTGGACTGATATGCTTGTTTAATGTTTCCTTTAGCCAAGTATGCCCATTTACGCTTTAAAATCAGCTGCAAACGATGGAAATACAAAATACACTCTCCATGCCTTTAAGCCAACTTCCTATTTCGGTGGGAGTAATGGCTGACTGCAGAAATAAGGGTTGGTCCATCAAAAGCCGAGTTATCCTGTAACAGATCGTGTTACAGTAATAGCCCGTTGACGCAGCAAAAACTTGCAAAGAACAGAGCACAGACCTATGAATTACATGGAGGGATGGGAAAAGCACCCATCTGTATGGTACGCAAGTCCAGATGTTACCACATAATCAAACGCGATATTCCACCTGCATATGCACAGCATTGAACTAGCCGTTTAAAGTTTTACGTCAGTTTCTAGAAGTGATGGGCAGCGTTGATGGTTGATCTTACGCCAAAGGTTCTTAGCAAAAGATTCTAAGTTTTGGCCTTACGATTAGTTAACAACATTGAGAGTGACAATAACTTGCGTAAAGAAAGAAAAGGCAGTTTGTTGTACTAATTATGGATTACAGATACAAAGCCGACAAAAGAATTTCAGTTAACGTAGGAGCCGAAGATCTAGGCTTTCAGGATAGAACTATTTCATTGTTCATATACTAGGGTATTTGAACAGGTAGCATGTGCAAGTCGAGATAACTCTAAGAACAAAACTTTACTGATCGCTTTTTTTCTTCAATAAAGTAGACGTTGACTTTTACATACCATTGACAGCGCGTTCAACATTTCTTCAAAGGGATGTTTCAAAATGGCTAAAATAGCTCGATTTCTCTGGAAGAACTATTGTATCTCTCAGAAGAACACAAATTCGCCGCGTTTATAATGCTCGTGGGGTGGCGGTTCTTGATAAGTTATGGAATCCACCGTCCAGATGCCGTCCCTGTGAACACATCTAAGAAACCGCTGCCAAGGAAAGGGATTATCGTCCCGTTCCTCCCTTATAAGAAGGATATCCATCACAGATTTCCCCTTTATTCCAACCAGCTTCGTCAATTCGATGAGAGCTGTGGGGTATGCCTTGATGGTATAAAAACCTGAGAGTCTTATCGCGGGCTTTTCGTCCTTTATCCCTGCCTCGATGTTGCAATAGTACTTTGGATCCGAGGGGTCGACTGTTGTGTCTGATGATTCATTTTCCGAGGACGTTGGCAGTACATGTCGAAAATCATGGTATTTGAAAAGCAGATCGCGCAAGAGGATGATTTTGCCTTCTCTATCCAAGATATCGAACAAAGTCATCTTCAGCTGCATCAGATTATGGATCATGGGTCCGTCATCCATCAATCGCTGCACTACATCCTTATACTGACTGTGTGGCAAGATGGCGAAGAGACGGTCAATATACTTGGTTGATTTGGAAGTAAGGATCGTTTTAATGAGCGTACGTTGGTTAAAGTCTATATCCCAGTCAATGTGAAAGCGCGTATTCCACTGCCGGTAAGCAACCTTGGCACCATTTTTCGCCAAGATAATGATGTCGAGCTTATTATGCTTAACACCAATCGTCCGTTCGCTGACCACCCAGCATCGACAGGCCCATTCTCTGATGACAACGACAGTAAATAGAGAGGTTTCTGCTGATTTAAAAAGGTGATATCCTTTTCCGAGACGCTGTTCATCGTGCGCGAACCGACCTTTTCTTGTCAAGCCTCGCTGCTGGTCTTTCCTATCGTGAATGGGATGAGGGTTTTCGCTGCAATAACACAAATCGGGTACGGCGATAATCCGTTTTGCTCGTCGGTAGATATTATCCATATTCCTAATGCTCATTTTCCTGTGAAATATGTCTGCTTGATTGATACATATGGCATCGATCCAAAGATAACGTATTTCATGGCGGTAGAGCTTGCACAGTTTCACCAGGTTGTTTCGCGACAACGAAGTAATGCATGCTACATAGTTGGGCGTTTGTGCCTTCCATTCAGGATGCACACCCCATCGGTATGAAATGGCATAGTATTCAGGAATGTTCCCGTCATATGGTATGGAAATACATCGGATGTTGTTCCCATCGGATTGCGAATCCAGAAGCACGATCTCGCTCATTCGTTTCCTGAGACGAAGAAACAGCAACACTTGAGTGATAACCAAGGTCGAACCACTTGGTGGCTGTATTGCCGTGGATGGTAATACAAAGCAAACAGACGACGTTCCCAGTAAACTTTCTTTCTAACCCATCGGTTCACTCTGATGACATGCCGACTCATTTTGACGTCAGTACTATGGTTGGCCATCTAGAAAAGTCATACAGATAAATATATATCCAAAGATGTCCTCTTACAAACAGAGCGTAAACGGATTGATAAATTAAAAGTGCTTCTGTCTACAAATAAAAAGGGCATCTTAGGTTCATTTTCTTTTTCCGTTCTTTTCTGCTAGCAAACTCGGTATGACTACATTTTCTATTCCTCAACTTATTCGGGGTAATAAAGGAATAAAATGTATCTGGTAGCACACCCGATGGACTACAGGAACGCTCCGATCAAAGGGATCCGGCGGATTATCCATCCATAAGCGCAGTAAAGATCATCGATATATCTTCACGGTAAACTCGGATGACCTTTCCGACTCGAGCGGAAAAGGCTAAATACGCTTAATTTGCTGTTACACGCTTGACTCACACTGTTACCTGGTTTCGGCATTCATTTGGCTGAATATTAGTGATACAAATACAATGCTGGCAGCAGAACAGTATTGCCTGTAACTTCACCAAAGGAACGCAACCGTGTTTCCAAGAAGTTGTTTCGCGAACATTGTGATTTTCTCATTAAAGCTTTTCGACGACAACCCCTCCATAGTAGTTGAACAAGCATAGACGAACTGTGCAAGAATTTTCTAAGGGCTTACAATTTCCGCCCCTGGTCTTTATAAAACATTTCGAGAGAAATGCGCGCTGTCCTTGAAGCAAGCTACTAAGTATTACTAAAGAGAGGGGTGCCCCAAGGATAATTGAAATACGCATTAAGATCGTAAGACAGTGGAAGTCTGCCACCCAAGACCCACCAAAAATAGGGACAACAGCATATTATATAGTTGAATGTGTGCAGTTTGTTATATATATTCTTGACAGACATGACAAAAAGGGATTTTTCATTGGTATAGGCAATTGCAGAATTCATCACTCTCACTTTGTTTTGGATACCATAAACGAACGAGAATATAAGCTTTTGTTACTGTCACCTTTTTCCCCGTTTTTGAACCTTATTAAGGAAAGCTGGTCTAAGATCGATAAAAATGGTAGAAGAAACCCATTGGATAAAGCAGATACGCTCACTCTTCGCATTGCAAACGCATAGAAGACAATCACTGCAGCGAGGTACTTAGGATGAATCAGGCATTCTAAAGCTTACTAGGGCAGATGCTTTTCTAGAGAGATTGGTTTGAAATAACTCCCTCAAATTTGATGTCAAAAAAATTGCGATTCGGCTCATTTGAATTTCAGATCGTCTAATGAACAACTTCTTTGTCTTGTTGCAATACAAACAGTTTCAACAGGTTCCTTGTCTCGTCTTATATACCTCGAGCTTCACACTTATAATCTTGTCCAGACGGGCATGTTAATTTTTGCACTCACATGTGTTTTCAATAACCCCATCATGTCAAAAAAAGTAAAAGAAAATTCAGAGAAAGACGGGTGGGAACAAAAACAGAAACAAATCATAGGTGATGCAGAAGAGTTGATGATTCGGATTATCTTTTTTTTGCCATACAATGCAATCAATTAATTTCTGTTCGACATTGACGTTGATCTTGCGATTGGCTGTGGAGGCCAGTTTGGCAATGGGTAGCAGCAAACCTGCAAAACCCAATGGCTCTGTACTCGTGCGACCTTCTAAATGCAAGAATAATGAATTTATGGATGGGTCTTGTTGTGTTGCAGCATTCGTAATGGCTTCCTTCACGTCTTTGGAATGCAAGGGGCCTTCTGTCAGGATTGCAATCGCAACAGATTGAAGAATGCAGCTAGCCACTTTGGCCGTCGATTTATCAGACACCCCGTATCCTTGGTTCCCAGGGATATCAGTAATCGTGAACACCGTCGCAGGCTGCAAGAGTTCAGTGTCAAGTCCATCTAATGTTGCACGCCAAGCTCGGTACGTGCTGTTTTTGCCGAACACTGATGTCAATTACTGAAGAGACGATATGTTAATGGACATTCATCTGTAAATTGCCCTTTTTCTCGTTGCTTTTTGATAACGGCCAATGTGGTAGACGTCGCTGCTGTAGTGTGACCTCCTAGTACTTGTTCCATGAACAGGATGGTTGGGCATTAACGTGTTTCCATTTACAGTGAACTTCTCTAGTTTGGGACACCGACTGCCCCTCTCTTCTCTATCACCAAGGTCAAAGACAAGGTGACACTAATCTACCGCAGTTATTACACTTAGCTAAATCATACATCTATAGCCAAGTAAAACGTTCACTAATTGCAATTCTGCATAAAATCAAATAATTTTAAATAGGCAGACAAGTTGAATGAAATAAAGAATATTAGCATCGTAGAGCACAAATCACAGAGTCTACGGCGAGTCAAGGTTTTTGGGGAATTTTTTTTTTTTTTGAAAACCAAGCTTTACATATTTCCCGAGAACCTATACGTTACAGGTTCATGTGAAGAGGACAAACACACCATGCTTAATAGTTTGATGTGACACGTCTTCCGCATACGTAATGGTGTCCACCGCCCAAACACCATTTGAACGAGCGCAACGAAGAATGTGGTATGGGCATATAAATTGATCCCTGAATAGGATAATATCTATAACTGATTCGATTTCTGTCTCGCATGTCATAGCTGGCCTCATTTCAATTTCCGAGAGCAAACGAACGCTGTAGGGACCAGAGACCTTGAGCGCATGTTTTCCCTTGTGTAGTGTCCTCTCAACACTAGAGTAGTAGATCACATCCGTATAGTCCAATACTGGCAATTGAAATTTGCAGTCGTCAGCGAATGAGGGTTCCACATGGTGAAATCCGTCATGACAATGAACCAACTTGCGTAGCAGTATGATTCTACCCTCCGTGTCTAATATGTTACATAAAGTCATCTTCAAGTCTGTCATGTTATCGATGGTTTGACCGCTGTCCACCAATTTGTACATAACATCCTTGTATTTTGTGTGAGGTAGAATGGCGTACAGACGATCTATATATTTCGTTGATCTGGAATAAACAATTGCGGAAATGAGGCTGTCTTGATCGAAGTTGATGTGCCAATTGATCTTCAGGTAATAGCACAGCTGCTCAACCTCCATCTTTGCTCCATTTTCTCTTAATATAATTACATCCAGCTTATGTTGCTGTATACCGATTGTACGTTCGCTGATAACCCAGCATCTATTTGCCCAATCGTTGAAAATGTCACGAACGAACCTGGCTAGTTTTAACAATTTGCTGGGAAACAATTCTTCCAAAAATCGTCCTTTGCGCCAACGCCGGGCTGTGTCCGTTAACTGAAAAAGTGCGTGGTTGATTTCTTCGCTGGTAAAATGGCCAGTTCGAGTGTTTTTGCTGTTATAACAAAGATCAGGTACAGCAATAATCTTTTTTGCTTTTCGATAAATGTTGTCCATATTTTTGATCGCCATTTTTCTGTGAAACACGTCTGCTTGATTGATACATATGACATCTATCCATATGTAACATATTTCATTTCGGTATAATTCACACAGTTTGATTAGATTTCTTCGTGACACCGAAGTGATAGAGGCCACGTAATTTGGCGTCTGAGCTTTCCACTCGTGATGCTCTCCCCACCGATATGAGATCGCATAATACTCGGGAATATTTTCATGGAATGGTATAGATATGCATTTGATGTGTTTCAAGTCAGATGCCGTATCCAAAAGCACGATTTCGCTCATTGGCGGTAAAAGAAGGAGCAAAGGTTGTTTTCATGGAGCTATGGACAATTTCAAGCCATTAACAAGGTTCAGTTGGCTTAGTGTTTATGTTACCACTGATAATAACACTAACATGCGTTAGTAAAACCTTCTTTAGCCTCCAGCCTGGATTGGCAAAAATACAGATTATGTTTGATGAGACGTTCTATGTTTTGTAAAAGAAACCATTTTTATGGAAAACAGAGTAAAAAAAGTTACTTTATAATGCATAATTTACAAATGTTGTTAGAAAAGTGCGGATGAGAAAGAAAAGGGAAAAATAAAAGTTGATTAAGAAAGCGGACGGAGAAAGAAGAAGAAGGGAAGAGAAAAATAAGAATCCCGTGGGGCTTTTAGAAACACATGAATTTGTTCTTTTTCTTGATCAGTTCGTCCATCCTACTCTCTAGGATGCGACGTCCTTTCTCTGCCTTGTCCTTGAGACGGCGTTCATTCTCCAGCTCAACCTTGAGCTGTTCACATTGTTCCACCATGGTTTGCTGTATTTGTTGGATTTGCACTTTCAGTTGGTCTACTTCTTCGCTGGATTGCTTCTTCTCCTGGGTAATGGTATTCAACTGTTTTCGTACTTCACGCACAGCCACTTCCGATCGTGACAGTTGTGCTTCGAGTTTAGCAACCACTTGCTGGTGGGCTTTGACATCCTTTTCGGAATTGACCAATTTACGTTGGAATGAACGAATGATCTTTTCATATTGTCGGGATGTCAAATTTTCCATGCTTGGGTTATTGGATGGAAGACTATTACTATTATTATTGTTATTGGTGTTGCTGTTGATCAATTCACTCAGGCTTGTGGAGGTGGAGGTACTATCCCGATGATTTGAGACCGGTGAGGACATGGATCGCACGGGTGCAGGATCAGGAATAGGGGAACCAGGCACACTGGAAGGAATGGGCGGAAGCGGGTTGGTTGGTGGTGCAGAAGGAGGCGGTGGTAGACTGGTCACATTACGCCCTCGTTGTAGAAGCAGACCCGGTCGAGGATCGGAGAGACGTGCCGATCGTCGTTTCTCATTGACACTTTGCGAAGAGATTTCACGCTGAAGTATAAACGGCGACGAAGAGGATCCCCTCGGTGTCGGCAATGACATGAACGATTCCCGGTCGCCAGGGTTGCCTCGTGTGACCATATGCTCCATTTCCTTCTCCAGTCGATCATTGGCAGAGGCCAACTTCATCACTTCCAACTCTAAATGCTTATTTTCCAATGTCAGCTTGTTACGCTGAAGCACAAGTTGTCCCTCCAGATCCGTGACATGTGTCATAAGCAATGCATTTTCCTTCATCAATTGGGCTATCGTAGCCGATTCAGCCGATGGTCTGTTCGCCTTGGCCTTGTCGGATGGGACTTTCTCCTCATGCTTCTCTGTATCGTGCAATGCCTCAGCTGAGGGTGATGCTGACAGTGATCTGTCTTTCTCTTCTTCCTCTTCCTTTTGCATGGCTAGCACTAGCGCCATTGCATCTTTTTCCTTTTCTGCATCTCCGTCTTCTTCCTCCTCCTCATCCCCGTGTTGAGTCTCAGTGTGGACGTCTTTTTCTACAAGATCCGCTAAACCTTTGCCACGATCTTGTGCGTTGCCTTGAGCAGATAAAGCGATACTATTATCCTCTGCGTCTTTCACATGGCGTAAAGCGCGTTCTTTCTGGATTAATTCTTCCAGTTCCAAGATCTTGTCCACATGACGATCCAACATTTGCTGCATGGCATTGCATTCATCGTTCTTGATACTGAGCTCAGACGCCATTTTTTCCACCTGCTCATCAAGTTCTTCCACACGACTCTCGAGCGCGCTCGTCCTCTGCTGTTCAATTTCAGCAAGACCATTCTCCAGACGTTCGATATACAATGTCTGTTCTTTTAGTTTGGCATGGACCTCGTTCAATTCGAGCTGAAGCGCTTTGGATTTTTCGTCACCACGCGAAGCGAGTTCCATCTGATGTTGGAGCGATTGCGCTAATTTCTCCTTCTCAGCCTCCAGTATTTCGACTGTGTGTCGCTTCTCGTTTAATTCTTCCTCTCTCTGTGCATAAAGTTGTCGAAGTTCGCTGAGGACTTCCAAGGATTTATTCGTCTTTGCATCTTGTCGGTGGAGAGTGTTTTCAATGAGATCTATCACCATTTGAAGTTGCTTTCGCTCCATGCCCATGTTACAGACATCTCTCAAAACGCTCTCCATGTCCTTTTGCGTGGCATGGGCCATTTCATTCTTTTCCGTCACCACATGCTCTAACCATGCAATCTCTCGATCACGCTCTACCAGCTGATCTCTCAAGCTATCGGCAAGGCGTTCCATTTCTTCGTTCTTGGCTTCTAAACCGCAAATGATAGCGTCCTGTTTTTCCTCGACTAAATGGAGCGCGGTCAAGTCTGACTTGACTCTTTCTAATTCCTCTAATCGTTGGCGGAGCGTGATTTGAGTACCCTGTTCATGGTCCCACATGTGTCTTTGTGTCTCCATCAACTCTTGACGCGAGCTACGATTAGCATTTGTCAACGAGGTGACTTTCTCCGTAAGGCGCTCGATCGTGCCCTTCATCGTCATCATCTCACTGCGCTGCTTCTCGATTTCTTCCTGATAACCATCGCGTTCAGCCATGGCGACGGATAATGCCTCTTCCAAACGTTGTATTTCTCGGACTTGTGCCTCGTGTTCCCTTCCCAGCTCAGTTTGTGCTGCCTCCAATGCAGAGAGTTGTTCTGTTTTCTGTGCCACCTCGTTCTGGAGATCTTGCATGGTGGCTATCTCAGCCATTAAATGGTGCTGCGTTTCATGCAATTGGCGAAGTTCTTCTTCGATAACCTTGTTGCGCTGTCGTGTCACGGTCACTTGATTATGAAGTTCTTCGATTTGGCAATTAAGGTTTGTGAGCAACGTCGCATTGTCATCAGACACATCGCATTCGCTCATCGTTGTACAGCTCGAATCAGTCGACTGCGTGGTGCAGGATGACGAAGGGGATGAGCTTCGATTGGACGAAGCAAGGCGCAATGAATGGACTTCTCCTTTGAGTTTACTGATCATAGCGCGCAGCCGTTCCGGATTGTCGTTGACCGTCCAATCTTCGTATTCGTTGCGTTCAGCCTTGTTTTTAATACCGCGTGCACGAGAGGCGTATTTTAAGGTGTTTAACGTCTCTGTTAAATCCGCTTCGGCCGGGCTGACACAAGCGATCATGAGTGTCTGTGAATTGCCACCGAGGGAATCTTGCAGGAGGCGCGTGAGTTTGGAATCCCGATAGGGGACATAAGGTGGCCGATCCGAGGAGGGGGAGGAGGAGAGGCTGGAAATGACATTACCGAGGGCTAATAATCCAGCATTGATGTAAATTCCCTCCTTACGACGATCCCCTTCGGACGCCGTCCGCTTCAGTCGCTCAGACCCAGCAAGATCAACAAAACATAATTTGGAATGTGTCACCGTCCATTCGCCATCTTCGGGAGGTACTTGACACCGCGCCTGTCGTTCCATATGGCCAATCATTTCCTTGACGTTCATCATACCCGCCCGACGCCCAGCGCTCGCATCCTTTTTATTAGATACCCATTTTTCCTTTTTAAGTGAAATGGTAAAGATGGCATGCGAACGCGAGGATTTTGCATTCATGTCTGTAGCTCCAGTGGATCGATTTTGCGCTCCTAATCTCAGACAACTGGAAATAAAAGAAATAGGACACACAAGAGAGAACAATCTGCGTTAGGGAGAACTGCATAATACATCACAATCACTTACTTGCCTTTGTACATCTTCTGCACACTCCACAGGCACCTCCTTTATACCAATGACTTGAATGCGACCTTTGGCTTCGTGTATGGAGATGGGGGTACGTTCTGAGTTTAACAAATCGATGATTTCCTCGTTGTATATTTCGATGAATGAAACATGCATGGTGTACTTTGTAGATTTGTCATTCAGATTCACTGCTGAACCTCGTCGTGGAAGTGCTATCATGGACACAGGGCGTAATTTGATATCGGATTGACAGCGCCGAGGAATGCGCATTGTGTCAGACAGTATGGTGGAAGATCGTCGTCTTGCAGGTTGTGCGGTACGTTCGAAAAGCGCTGTAATAGTACGAGGAATGATGCCTGTACGGACATGAAACACTAATGTTCAATCAAGTTGGATTGGAATGGACGAAAGGGAAAAAAAAAAGGTCCTATTCTCTTCTTTTTTTTCTTTGTTCTTTTTTGTTTTTTTGCTCACCATCTTGTTCTGGTTGACAATCGATCTCCGTCCCCATTGTATACGATTTCCCCGACGCTGTTTGTCCCTGTGTAACAGCTTATTAGCATCTTTCTCTTTTTTCTTTTGTTTATCCCGTGCAGAGTTACTCACATAGGCTAAAATGGTCGCATTGTACCCTAATGGCAATGATATAAGCAACAAATAGAAGAAGAAAACGCGGGTATGCCCTTATATTGCTCACCATCTAGAACACTATCAACTAATCCGCTTACAGATTCAAAAACTTGAGGCTGTGTACTTGATATGTCAAACACATGGTCGAATGTAAATGACTTTTGTAAAGATGGAATCGATAAGACGTTTCCCGAAGTTTTAATGACATTATTCGAACGACGTCGATGTGTTGCCTCTTTATCTGGAGGTCTGACTCGGAGTGCTGAGTCATACGCGTTATATATATATATGTATTTTGGAGGGAAGAAGGTTGGTTGATAAGTTACCAATCGCTTCCATTTTGAAAGCGCAACTCACCAACTTGTAATTTTGATGATGATAATGATCCATTATGAATAGATTGTGTTGTAGGCGAATTCGCAACTGCGACAGTCATGATGTCGTTAAATCATACGATCGAAGTTGGCGAAAAGGGAAAAGGAACGAGGGACTGAAACAATAAAAAAAGGCTCGGGATTATCAATACGTTCGGCGAAATGTTTTTTAACCAATAAGAGGCAATGCCGAATGCAGTAAAGAAGGAACGAGAGAGAGAAAGAGAGAGAAAAGAAGAAAGAAAAATGATAACAACAGAAAAAGAAAAGGAAAAAGAGAGAGAGAGAAGTGTGTAAAGTTACTGTTGACTTGTCTTTTTTTTTAATTAAGGAACACACCATGCGGGGTTTCTAACGATGGCAACGAACATATACACTGCCTTATTTTGTCTGGGTTAGAATACGCACTGCATCTTTGGAGTAGACATAACTCGCGCCAGACCATACGGTCGTACCACCCACCAGCCAACTATAAATCCATAACAAGTCACTTCATTATGCCGGTGACCCGTCAACTCAAAAAAAAAATTTAAAAACTTACTGCATCGCCGTCATCAGCTCCGGTGTAGGGTATCCCATGGTCACCGATGTCAAGGACGTGCCCATCAGCACCAATTGCAACGCCGTATTGATCTTACTGATCATCGTCGGTCTCACCTCAGCAGAGGGTATGGAAAAATCAAAGTATCTCACTAAAGTTTTCTTGTGTAGCCCAACCCAATATAAATACCCTGGAATCACGTTGTAGACGAACAAATTAATGCTTACCGGTTGCGGCAGTGAGATATACCGATAATAGAAGGCGGCAAGCACAAGACCAGCATCTCTTCCCAGAATCAAAGCAGCCAGTGGCACTTGAATGCGGAGGAAAAACAGTTGAGTACAATAGAACAATAGAACCAAAAATTTTTTTCTTTCTCTATTGTTGCTTTTTTTTTTTTTTTTTTTGGTTCGGGGTTCATCACTTACTAGGCAGCACGTTTTCCATCGCCAATGTCACGGTTAAGACGGTCATTAATGCCTTGTCCGCCGCAGGATCAATGATACTACCGACCACCGTCTTCAGATTATATCGCCGGGCAATATACCCATCCAACTAATTTTTGGAACCAAAAAAAAAAAGGGCATGACATGTCTGGGTTAATTGCCAAAGCGCTCTTCTTTCCTCTCTTTGTACAACAACGTGGATATACCATGTCTGTCAGTCCTGCCAACGCAAACACGCTTAATGCAAAATCGTAGTGATGGTTGATGATGAGATAACCAATGAAAGGTGCTGACAACAAGCGCGAAAACGTTAAGAAATTCGGGATGGTGTAAATATTCTCATGGGTTGGGATGGTTTCCTTAATCTTTTTTTTAAGGGAAAGGGGAAAACACTATGTGCGTGAGAATACCGTCCTTTCATGGCCACCCTATATTCTCCCAATGATGCATTGATTTTTTGAGGTTACCTTGTTAATAACCACTTTGGCGTTTTCTGCCTTTTGCTGCAACTTCGTTTGTGATTTCCCATTAGCATCTGTATTAGAAACAAGCGTTCGTCTCAGGTTTCTCCAGTGGCCATTCAGCGGAAGTAGGATTGACTGTTTGACTCGAACTAAAGGTCGATTAGCCCGCGTAGGAAAACCAGCCAGGCTATGGATAAAAAAGAAGAAAATAAAAAAAGAGAGTGTGCGTGGGTAGGGTGTTTACTTTTTCTTTGTCTTTTTTTTTGTGCTTTTCACATTGCTACTACGGACCTGACTTTAGAGACGGCTGAGCAAAATGGAAGACGACTAGAGCACAATGCTGCAGTGGATTGCCGCTTCGTCAAACATGCTGGAATTCGCTGTAGCTGCAATCGCACAAGCAGCATAATAGCCAACGACCTGTTTCTTTTTTTGCTCTCCCTCTTTTTTTTTCCGTGAGCTGATTTTCGAAGTGTTCCCCTGTCTTTGAAAGTCACAACCGACCTCTGCAACCAGTCTAAACAGTCACTTCTCAATTCGCATAATGTGGATTGAGAAAGGAGAAAGTCTTGCTAATTAACAACGCAAGGACGACCAAGCCCATTTCCCTACCATCAGTTCAATCCTAATAGACTGATTACTTTACTGCTACCTTGTTGTGTCTCAATCCATCCAGCAGATAGCGTATCCTTTTCGACCAGGAAAAGAAAAAAGTACAGTGTCTCTCTCTCGGCTAAAACCTTCTATAGAATTTTCAGGTCAAGTATCGCAAGTGACAGAGAGAGATACATGCGCGTCATAGGCATAGAGCCTGTCTTTCCTTCCCCCTGTCTGTCTTTCTCTCCCTCTCTCTCTCTCTCTCTTTCTCTGTGTGTGTGTGTCTGTGTGTGTGTGTGATTCCCGCACATCATCTCCGCTTCCCAAGAGTTTCCCAAAATAGCATGTCATTATGGTCTACATTCTTTGCCAATGGCAGGGTTATACTGTTTATTGCATAACAATTTGCGTTAATTGACGAAACAAAATTTTCGTCAGCTGGAAATGATATAGATAAAGGGCTTGTGAGACATTGCTTCCCCAGGATAATATTTTCTTACTTACCCAGATGATATGCACAAGAAAAAGTTGGGGAAGGTGAAAACACCAGTCGTTAGAAAAACGTGAATTTAAAGTATTGAACTTACCGTTCAAGACGTATAAATCTAAATCCTCGTTACGAGGAAACCACATTCGTAGTGGCGATATCGTTTTTAGCCGGACGGCAGAATTCTGTGGGGCGACCTTGTCCGCGCCAAACCGAGTTTGCAATATAGAACATGTTTTTTGCCGAATTAATGTCTC
>JNDP01001092.1:0-42028 GCA_000696975.1 Apophysomyces trapeziformis B9324 | reverse complement strand
ATTGAATATAGCTGCAATTTACGAAGAACAGGTCGATCCGGTTTCGAGAAGTCCTTGATATAACCAACCTCCAGTAACCGATATGCGGAGTCTATTTTACATGCTACCAGATCTTCTTCCGAGGGATCTCTGACCGTCTTGATTAGTTCAAGGTCCCTTAAAACTGTCAGCAATGTTCGTAATATTGTGCGCAGTCGACCACCAAAATAAAGACCAGTAAATTCTAATTTCATATCCGATGATAAATCTGCCATAGTCATATCCTTAATGTCATGGTTGCTTAGGAATGTCGCCAAAATTCTACTTGTGCGGAAGACGCCAACTACTTTGAGAAAAAATGTAAGCGGCATGTTGGTCAAAAAATCGTCTAAAAGATCTTTGATAGCTATCGTCCTGGATTCCAATGTATGGTTTGTCTCCTTGTGTTTTTCTCGAAGAACAAGCCTGAGCATATATAGATGTAATTCCTTTGCGCGTAACCACTTAGATGGAATCCAACCGTACTGCAAGGCAAAACTTGGAAAAGACGCTTGCGTGCTGCTGGTCTGTTCATCTGGTTCACTCCGTTGGACATCGCTGTGAACCGTCTTCAATTTCACATGCTTTGAACCAGATTTGACTAGTTTTTCTTGTTGCGTGTGTTTCAAATATGCTTGTACCTCTTCGCTTTCTTCCACTAGATCAGGATGCAGAAGAAGTGTCTTTCTTACAGTACCCCCAGAAAGGGTAGGTATTATGGTTTTTACAATGCGTATTGCGCCTGTGTCGCGCAAAGATTCGGCAAGTCGTGTCAAGGTTGTCCTTGCAATCTTATGCTTAGCTTGCGCTCCTTCCGATTCGGTAAGCGTCATCATAAGTTCCGAATTTGCTTCAAGAACTCTTCGCTCAAGAACCATGGATAGTAGCAAGGTTTTGCGTTTTTCAGTCGTGCTATTTGCCGTCTTCATCGCACGCTTCAAACCAGACAACGCTTGCACCGACGATTTACTAGTATCTTCGGCAGGCGTACTGCATCTATCACTATTTGATATCGACTGCGTCTCTCCAGATAATTGACAATTAGTAGACGTGCTATTCTCGCTTTCATCCGCAGCTTTATCAGTCTTGATTCGGCTGGGCCTTTTCACTTGTCGTTGTACTGCAACTGGCTCATAATCTAAGTTGTCTAGAGTATCTGCGGTTGCTTTTCTCTTGCGTCCTTTTGAGATTTCTTCTGTAGCAATCAGCGATTTTGACTGGCGCGCTCTCTTCTTCTGTTCAGTGACATTGACTAATAGCCTCTTTTTCCCTTCTGGTAAGCTTGCTTTGGCAAATTCTTCGCGTTGCAGCATATGACTATAGATTGACTCAGGCTCTTCCTTGCTCACTTCGTCTTGTACATCGTCTTTTCTAATCATGTCGAAATTGTTGCCTTGCTTTTCTTGGTATTTGATCCAGCCAGTTCGAGAAAAATAACGGTACTGACGACACTTTCCTACTGTTTCTACGATAAAATATATTTGGTATTCTTTCCAGTGTACTGGTGCTTCCTCGGTAGCAAGTTTCAATGTACTTCTAATAGATTCAGGAATTACCCCGGGCATAAGCTCTTCGATTTCCTGTTCAGTTTAACAAGCATGAACAAGTGAGAAAGGTGTGTAAAGTCTTTCTTTACCTTGCGGGAAAGCCCTTTTTCACCTGAATCTGCTATGTGACGATATATCAGGTATTCCATAGGCAACCCAAGAGGTATCCCGTTCGTTTTTGGACCTTGGTAAATCTCCGCTTCGTGCATCCTTTCTACTAGGTGAATTTGAGTAAAGAGTTGTAAATGCTCGTGCTATCTGTGGTATCACATACCATCTGTTTCCGTCTCTCTTTCTGTTTGCTTCGGCAATCTGACGCACCGTAAACATTTCCGTGTCTCTGTCATTACATTCACCTTCTCCAAATATTTTTTCTCGTGTAGCTTGGTGATGAAAGCGCGGGCCCAGCTGACTTGCTTACGAGTCGTAAAACCCTGTACAGATACAGTTAGAGCAATCGCAAACAGATATAGTCATTACCAATGCTCCGATCAAGTCCGATAGAATCATTGTGTTGTCTTTAGCCTCTGTCAGTAGTTGAGTCAATCTCTTTAGTACCGCGTCATGCTGCCATGATCCATCCGGACCAACTGTTTCCTCATTTCCGCATAGTACGTTCTTGTCATCTACCCCATTCTTATTCTTCATTGCTTCTGTAGCAAATCGTACATGAAGACATAAGTTTGTATAAGTTCCACTTTGAACAGTTGGCCGTTTGATACTATATCCGAAATTAGGATATATCCCTAGTGTACATTCCTACATACATCAATTTGGCCTGCTGCAAGCGTTTCAAATGATGGAAGATTTTCCGCGGATCCATAGAAAACATTTCGGCTAGTTGGTTTTGCGTGATCCCATCATGTCTGCTTCTAACCACAGCTTGAAGTATTTCTATATCAATTGACGATAACACAAAGCCTGACTGTAGCCACCGATAATACAGGAGTCAACATATTTCTACTTTGCCGAAAATAATGTTTAACTTACAGCGATGCCTTTTTGTATTATATTTGTTCGTTTTTCGAGATTCAAAATAATACGCACATCCGGACTATGTTTGGAGCGAATTTCCTCATATGATATATCCGCGACGTTATTATTCTGCCCAACCTTGATCAATATCGCGCTGTATCTCACATCGCTGATCTCGCCTGCTTACTACAAGTATTTGAAATGACCCACAAGCTCGTATGAAATTCCATAGATAACACATATAATGATCGTCAAGAGTAAACGGTCGTTGGTTTTCGCTTTTCATGGTTCCAATATGCTTTTGTGCTGCCATTTGGACGAATGCGCACAATTGTTCAATATTACATCCTGATCCGCAAATGCAAAACGTTATTTTAATCACAAATCTACTTTATAATTACGTGCCTTGTGCACCCTCTAACGCTATCTCATCTTCAATAGCAGACAGTATTGAATCGATCATGTCAAGAAAGGCAGTAGAGGGTCGCTCACACAATGGACCTGTTTCATGAGACTTTCGGACCCCGACAATGATCTATAGCAAATTTACTATGAATTACTGTGTTTTTCCTTCCTCTTTCTTCAACCAACTGCTTCACCTTGACTGGTGTATGGATGGGTGCATTATCCATGACAAGATACTAACCGTTCATTCCGTGGCGATTCAATCTTTTGTGATTGCCTAATGGATAAAGTTTAAGATATAATAGAAGAAAAGGAGAATATAACTACATGCAGGGAAAATAAAAGAGAGAGAGAGAGACTGCAATGTAAGGCAGTGTAAAGCGATACAATTGAGCAGAACCGGCACTGGGTACATTGCCCTGACAGCTTCTGATGCCATAACTGAGAGAAACAGATATGATAGCATCACTGACGTATAGAAATGAACGAAGAGGGTTTATTTCCTCTACAGATGTTCCATTCTGTTCAAGACCTTCTATCAGACTGAGTCCATTTTTACTCTCGCGACACTTGTTGTCTTATCTCTGAATTGTTGTCATTCAAAAGACATCCATCGATTTCTTACCATGACTGTGATTTCTGGTTTCAGTAATCCCGCACTATTTAAAAGCGAAGGGACAACATCTTTTCAATTCTTTGGCTCTGTTATCCACAAACATCCCCGATATGCACTTCGCATTGATACTATGTACGGAATTACTCATACTCTATGTTTACATTTCAACCTACAAGACCTCTGATCGAACGACCTTGGCTGAGTGACTAGCTCTCTGTGTCCCATTCGGTAAGTGAATAGTGTTATCCATTTGCATACGCTGTTGTCGCTCAACCTTACATCCTTTTCAAGTCCTCGCCAGGTGATGCATCGTCCACGTCCTCTGTAGTGCGTTCCAATAAAAATTCGGCAGCCCCTCGCCAGTTCCCTCTTTCCACCGGGCCCACCGGTAACAGGTGCGGTGCCGGTCCCCACCGATTACGTGGGAATACCCTTCGGGGATAAGTAAAAAATATGTCAGGCTATCCTTCCATTCACTAACCATGAACGTATTTTTTACGCTGCTCGAATGAATTTTGTGTTCACCGGAGGACCAAGTTGATGTAAGCAAAATATATTTCCCGCATAATCCACTTACTAATGACGCTTATATATATCCCTTTTAGCGCAAACTTGATCCTTGCATGGACGCAAAATTTGTTTAGAGTAGCGTAAAAATCGTTGAATAAGCAGTATATCGTCGCAGAAAACAGCTGACTTTGTGTCGACCTGGGACACTGGATCGTAGCTTGCTAGAACGCATAGATACTACGCGTCCCATTTATCGCTCACTGGAGCGCTCACAGTGCTAGAGCAAAGCTGTATTGATGCGATTGCAAAATGCCAATCTGAACAGGCTATACACAATCTGTGGCTGGAAAGGTGCCAAGATTGGAGGCCTGAGCCAGGACTTCAATACATCCGAAGTGCACTCGATCAAGCATTCTACCTACAAGAGCTCTGCCGTATTCACCAGTCTACCCATGATTCTCCTCCCACATTGGCACGTTTCTGGACATCAAATCCGCATATGATACTGTTGACCGTGAAACTATTTGGAAACTCCTCGTTACTTGCTCACCTTCTCCCCCAGGTTCTTTGCTTCGAAACTTATTTGATGATGCTTTAATAGAAATTCTCATCTCAAACGCAGTGTCCCATCGCTTCTCTCCCACAACTGGCGTTCTAAGGTTCAATATTATTCCCTTTTTTATACTCTCTCTACATCAATAGCGTGCCTGCGCTGCTCAGGAGCGAAAGATCTGACCCAACAACAGCACCAATCATACAGTACCTTCTATACGCTGACGACGTAGCACTACTTGGAACTGCGAAGGAAACGTATCGACTACTTGAGCTGTGCGAGAATTACAGCAAACAAGTAGGCTATCTTTGGAATCCGGCAAAGTGAGTTGTCATACAGCTACTCAATTTACTCTTATCTATCAATTGTATGACACACCAATACCTGTTGCCTCTTCTTTCGCATACCTTGGTGTTCCGATGAACAACCGCGGTCGATTAGATGCTAAACAATTGATCTCGCGAATTTCGTCATCAGCACTCACCAGCATGCGCATCTTCAACCATATCGGCCTCAACCCTTCTTACTTTTCACACTTCTTAGCCAGTAAGCTGTATGCCCAATTCATCCGCCCCAAGTTGCAATATGGTTTAGCAATAATCCCCTTCACCCAAAACTCAGCTCAAGGAAGTCGAACGCACTCAAAACATCTGTAGGCGCATGATCTAGGGTGCCCATCCCTACACCGAAATCAAAATCATGCGATACCTGGCCAAGCTACCTAATATGCAAAAGCGGACCGCTATCCTACAAGGGATATTCCTACGTCGTGCCCGACATGTTCCGGAGGACGCCTTACTTAATGCACTTCTGCCCTTACTTCTGTTATCTTCGACCTCTTAAAAGGAAAGGAAAAGTTATCGACATCGCACACGGCCTCTTCCGCAACGAACAACGAAACTATGGAACTTGCGATTGAGAGCTCCTGGCGATTTACTTGGCATATAAAAACTTACACATTATTTGTCTGAACCGTTCACAGTGTACACAGATCATCGCTATCTCATCCCGCTGAAACAAACTCTGCGGCACATCCGTCTGGCAAAGCATCCCAGTACCACGAGAAAAAGCCTCGGCCAAGGTTTTCCGAGCGACAATCCGACAATACCTGCGCGACGCACATACGACGATAACATCAGCATCCACTGGCGCACGGACCCTAGCAGCATGTCAACCAACGCTATGCATAGACCTGTTCTGTGGCTGGCCATGACGCGACGAGACCGCAGCCTGTGTATCCGCTGGCGACTAGCATGGCTTCCCGATGGCAAGAAAAAGGCTTGCATATCCTGCCAAGAGATCCGCACAATATGGCCCATAGTGTGTACTATTCTTGCCGAACTCGATGCTCACCCTCCTGAACCAGGCTAGGCACATCAAGGCTGATACCCTCTTCTTCCCCCGTTTTCCTTTTTCCATTTACCATTTTCTTTCCATTTCACTACTTTTTTTTTCTTTATCTCTTTCTATTCTTTTTACCCCACTCTTTCGACCTTTTACCTGTCTCATCCGCAGGGTTTTTATTCTATCCTTTTTCTTTTTTGAGCTGTCTCGAACAAATATGTCTAGGGATGCTAAATAAAAACAACAAAATTTAAACGTATACTAACAGCTTTATTAGGCTTTTCTGATTTCAGCAGAGGAAAAAACATCTTTAGCTATCGATAATTCAACAGAATGTGTTGGTGTAGATAACTTCTGATTTTCTGAAACCATTGAACTGGGAGGCAGCACAGATGGTATAAGCCCCCATATTCTCCCAGTAGAGCCAATCACCTGCTTCAAGCAAGGGCAGGCGCGTTTCTTTCGAAAGACAATCAACTAAGCGAATAAAATAAATACAAAAATGCTTCAGTGTAGTTTTGCAAGACTTACTAGAGTCACATGTGGGACCCCAAATACTACAGGCAAAGTCGTTCTCCTCTGATGTTCTGCCGTACATGTAGGATCCATCCTTCATCAAGACTATGACACCCGCTGTGAATACTCAATGTTTTTAAATTGGTTATAGACTTACCATGAGGATGCACCACTTGATGATCAAATATGATGCAGTTGAAAGATCCGTACATACCGTCGTTTACGTAATCTACAGTCTTATTAAGTATAACTTGCTGCATACCATTCAGACCTCAATGAAACTTACACATGTACTTTGGTTCCTGGTCATCTTCGGTGGTTCTCACTGTTCTGCGTGCAATGACATTGGTGCAGATAGTGAATGCGGATGCGACATAATAGCGACCGGGCTCAGCGATCACACGGATGTGAGGAGGGAACAAAGCGTCGACAGCAGGAGCAAGTACAGCTGCGACCTTCTCAAAGGTAATTCCATCTTGCACATCAGCTCCTGGGAAACCACCACCGACATCAAGCAGAGTGAAATTGAAGCCCATAGCTTCACCTTTATCAAAGACCTTCCTTGCAAGCATGACAGCTTCCGCGAAAGCGTGCTCATCCAAGCAACCACTACCAACGTGGAAACTAGATAATAAAAGAGCAAGTTCAGATATGCAGCTGATAGACGATGGATGTCCAATTTACCTCACACCAACAACGTTAAGTTCCAAATCCTTGGCAGTCTGCAGAAGATGCTGGACGGTCTCGAACGGGGCACCGAATTTAAGACCCAGCTGGCAGAGAGACTTGGAATCATCGGTCAAGACGCGCAGCACCAATTCAGCATCGGGATAATACTTCTTAATTTTGTACAATTCCTCAGCATTATCAAAAGTCATACGAGCCACGTTTTGTTGAGCCGAATAGCGAATGAAGGAGGCTTGTTTGCAAGGATTTGCATAGATGATACGGCTAGGATCCACACCAAGATCAAGCACCTGTTGGATCTCCGCCTTACTGGCGCAATCAAAGCCTAGACCAAGGGATGCGAGTAACTTGAGGACCATTGGGTCAGGGTTTGACTTCACGGCTAGAATTTGTGCGTAAGGAAAATGAGAGGAATTTCGAGGGAATTTTGCTTACCAAAAAATGGCTCAATCCTTGGGAGAAGCGATTTCCATCGGAGGTGTTGTCTAAATACCTCACCCAGGTCACCAACAAAAAAAGCGTTCTCTTGATCGGCTTCCCACTTGAGCGAAGACACGGAGCTAAGCTTGTCTTGGATCACTTCCTTGACTGAACGGTTATCGACAGCCACATCTGGAGGTGGGACGGTTTGAAGAAACTTGACAGCAGCAGGGCTGCGAGGTTGGTTGAGGACGACGGTTTCAAGTTCGGTGTGCATGTTTTTAACAAAAAAAAATGATTTTCTAAGGCAGATATAAGAATGAATAATAGAAGAGGTGGGGGCTAAGAACGACAGAGCCACAAGAGAAAGAAACAGTAAGAAAAGAAAAAGTTTAAACTGCTTGAATTAAAACAAGATGAGGTCAAAAGGGAATTCCTTTTTGCTTCTTTTTTGTTTCTTTAGCAGATTCAGGCAAGCCAAGGAGGAAAGCCTCGCCGGTTGAATAAGCTGTTCAAAAGTCTTTTTTCTGAAGACGTGATGGGCTATGCGGACTGTAAGATTGCAGTCCGGGAAAGGTAAAAAGGCTAGAAAAAGAAGCTGTGAATGTAAAGAGGAGTTTGCCGAAGGTAACTGTATAAAAGGGTGCTTCAGCAAAAGAAAGAGGAAAAGAAGATAAGATAGTTAAGGGATAATAAAAAACGCGCGTTTATAAAAGGTCCTCAAAACTGGAAAGAGGGAAATAAAAAAAAAAGGGCGCCTTGGTAACCGCTGGATGGACGGTTATTTCAGCGAAAAAATTTTAGTGTCACGTGTATAATTATCTGATCTTATCGAATGGGAATTGCTTGGTCAGCAGAAGGTCCATGCTCATCTATCTCGACTCCTCCATTCAAACATCAAATATCCTATTAGAATCATTTCATCTATTTCAGACTTGCCTCATCCATAGAGAATCATCCCCATACGCTGCTCTTCTCCTGAAGGCTGTTTGCCTTTTTCAACGCGGTAAATATTTTTTTTAATCCAGATTTTTCCGAGATCCTCCGGTGTCGTGCCGCAGAACGCGCAGATCATCAAACAAAAAGATTCATCTTTTTCTCTGTCTTCCGTTTGTGTCTCAGGAGAATTCCATATTCGTAAGATCCCTAAAATGCTTGACCATCTTTATTACTATGAGCGTAGAAACCATATCGACTTCCGTTGGATGTGTAACACCAAACGACAGACAACATTTTCACGACCCTAGACTTGGAGTTACAGGGGTTAACCAATCCCAAGCAAAAGCTATTTTTTTTCTCTTGTTTTATATGATCTGCACATATCCAAACTGCCCATGTCAACGACGGTGCAGCTAAGGGAACGGGAAGCTATGCCTTTCCTGGTTAACCCCGTATTAACAATAGCAAACTTTTTATATGCATACCAAAAACACCTACGAAAAGCATCCAGTCAATATCAACGCTCTTAGTGTTATTAAATGCGATCGCAAGGAATAAACAAAGAGAGATGACACCTTTGGCTGGGAATCTACATACCAATAACCACTGGCATGCTTACCATCAGATTTTTCCCTATAGTCAGTCATAGAAGGCTTGAAGGGAAACCATTCGCTGTCTAATTAGCTCAGTGCCGAAACCGTGTAACCAACTGAAATTTTATCGTTTATCAGATAGCAAAGATCCTTCTCTCATACTGTAGGTTAAAGGAAACAGGTACATTTATATAGTTGTTACCCTATCTAGACCGAAGCATTGCGATAATGCATGTAGAAATGACGCTATATGGTTTGATCAAACAGCATAACTGTACGTTATATTTAACAACGACCGCTCCTATATTAAAGACAATGAGCTAACATCATCGCCAGATCATGTTCCACGAGCACACCTTTCCTTACGTTCATTGACAAACGGCAGGGAAATCCTTGTTCCAGAAAAAGCTCATATTAATAGCGCAAAATACCTCAATTGTAGGAGGATTGCACTTTCAAGGTCAATAAAACCCTCATTCATTAAATGGTCGGCCAGTTAATAGTTTTGACCAGATGAAAAAACGAAGATCTTTGGAAACAACCAAAACATAAACTCTGAGAGAATATACTACCTAGAAAAGGTGAGTTGACTCTATCCTCGCATAAATCTCCCTCTTTTCATCACTTTTCTTCTTCTTCTACCTCATCCTATCCGATCGTTTTCAGTTGATAGCTACCTTCCAGCCTTTACCTCGCCACTGCATTTTGTAGATGATGATGGATCTTTAGCCGTATTGCTGGTTTGGTATTCCAGATTTTGGTCTAGCTTACACTGATAGGCATAATATGAATCCATATCAGATATGAATCCGTATAATACTTCGTCTCTCCCGTTATTAGCAGCTATTGAGCACGACGATCTCAATATGTTATACAGTACGGGTGATAAGCTCTGTTCCCCAACCGCTGCTCTCACTGCCACCCCCACCTACACTTTCTTCGTCATCGCTTTGCTAACCCGATCTTCCCTCCACTGTCAAATTCTACATCTGTCTTATCCAATGCTTTGCCACTCTTTCTCCCTCCATTTCCCCTCCCTTTTTAAGGCTTTGTTCTTTCTTGGTCGTCTTACAGCACTCTAAAAGACGAGAATCTTTGACGGTCAACCTATTGGAGGCGAGTATCCTGGCAAGCTACTTGAGCACGAAATTTTAAGCAAACACTATCCTCTTTGTAATACTAAGGTATTATTCTCTTTGCCACCTAATCTGTCACCATTTATTGAACATCATCCTGTGAGGAAGGCTCTATGAATAATGGAACATATAAAGGAGCATGACTACAGACTGTAACATTCTGGAAACGCATAAAGATTGGTTCATGCATAGTTCATAATATGGTACGAGAAATGACTAGTTGGATAGGATCTGGCAATCTAACTATAGGTAACAGTCTACCACGTAGAACGGGACGATTCCCTCTCTCCCTAGCACTCTCAAAACCCTATTGACAGTAGAACAAGGGTTAGAAGTGACTTGCAAGGATGCGGTCGCACATGGAAAAGAGAAATGTTCGTATTGCCTTTTTCGCTGTTGACCATACGGAACGGCGATTGATCACTTAGTAAGATATTAAGTTTCAATGCTTGTCATAGGTCAATAGGCTTTTTTTTTTGTCCACAGATCGCACCACATTAATGCAAAGCAGTCACCAACACATGGCCTTTAAATTGTACCTCTGGCAAGGGTCTGACCCCCTTTTCCATAATTGACCATGACATTGCTCGCACGGGCATTACTACGCTCTTCAAGGGTAAGTGAATCGATGTTGACTAGACCGGCTGACTAACTGACTGAGTCCTGTATTAGCATTTCGTACAAGCACCTTTACGCCATCAATCGCGGTTCATTTCTCAGCAGGGCATACGAAGCAAAGCGGCCGTCGGAGTAGGTGTCCGCTTTGGCAACAGAAAGTAGAGAACTGATCATGTACCCAAGGTATTTACTTGGAAATCTGCTGCTGTATTTCTGGGAACCGGTGCCGGTGTATTATGGTATTTCAAAAATGAAAAAAGTCGTGTCCAGAAAATGCGTAAGTCGAAAAGCATCGTGTAACAACCGATCGATTGAATTTCCTTTTTTTTTTTTTTTTTTCATCAGTGGAAGAGAAGAAAGAGAAACCACAATCGTTTGGCAAGCCAAAATTAGGCGGACCTTTCCAATTGACAGACGCTACTACTGGCAAACCCTTCGGCACAGAGGATCTCAAAGGCCGCTTTTGGCTAGCCTACTTTGGTTTCACTCACTGTCCCGATATTTGCCCGGAGGAATTGGACAAGATGGCTGAAGCAGTGGATAAGATCAGTTAGTAGTTTTTATACTTTCTCTCCTTTTCTAAGCAGAACTGACTGAAACGGACCATTTTTTCTGATAGAGGCAGACAAAACCATCGGTGATAACGTGTTGGTGCCTTTGTTCATCACCTGTGATCCTCGGCGCGACACAGCTGAGGTCGTCAAGGAGTATATCAAAGATTTCCATGAAGATTTGGTTGGCTTGACAGGAACACAAGAGGAGATAAAACAAGTTGCCAAACTCTTCCGTGTGTATGTCTCATCACCACCGAGCTCGCCAGATGAAGATGATTATCTCGTGGATCATTCTATTTTCTTCTACTTGATGGATCCCGATGGCAAATTCCTTGATTGTTATTCTCAAAACTCCACCGCAGATGAAGTTGTGCAAAGTTTCAAAGCTTACTACAATGAATATCATAACAAATAATTTACAATCTTCGATAAACCACAACAAATTGTATAAAAAAAAAGGTTAGACGACCCCATTATCCCGAAATAAAGAGCTTAGAACAGACATCAGCCGATTTGAATCTGACCGGATATATACTTTGAGAAGAGTAAATTGTTGCAGTCAGTAGCAGCTATGATTGGTCAAAAATGAATCTTGATAATCAAAGTATGCGGCCTACTGGTAAATGGTCTGTGATAAGGTATTTACGCTAGCGATATCGACCATGGCCGTGTAATCAATATGTACGCATTGGTTCTGATCAGTAAATACAGCGCAAAACGCTAAGACAGTGGAGAAACCCCACATATGGGTTATGGCAGTTTGAGCAACGGAGCCATTTCAATTAAAGCTTCTAGGTTTAGTGAAGGTCAGTGTCTCCAATTTGTAGCTGATGACAAAGGAAACTATAAAAAGTTAGATGGGAAAGAGAGAGGAACCACGAACAGCACCAAAAGCTCGTGCTATCAGTATTATCTGTGTACTGTTGTAAGACAAGACTAACTTGAAAAGAAAGTAATTTGTTTTGCTATTGTGAATGTCAACAAACAGGGAGGATTTGCCCCGGTTTAATAGAAGATAAAAAAAGCAACGTTATTATCGAGCCTGCGAACAAAGAAAGAAAAGAAACGAAAGAGCGGGGGAAAGATACAGCACCAGGCTGTTCTTTTCAAGATTTTTTTATAACATCAGCGAGAAGGGACGAGAAGATGTTCAGGTGTGGATTGATCAAGATAATCTTGGTTATTGAGTGATCCAACTGAGCTGGGAGAAGAGGGATAATAGATTAATGACGGTGTCCGTGCATTGGCCGAAGGTTGAGTTGTAGAAGGCGGTGTTGGTGGTACCAGCATGACGGTACCATCTTCCGCCGCTCCTAATCGCTGTTCAGAAATGATCTGGAGCCCTGGATTTGTACCACGATGTTGCCGCCCGGAAGCCGACGGTTGGTTCAGGGGCGTTGTAGGAAAAGATTCGGCACGAGGCCGTCGGCGCTGACACATCGTACGAGCAACGATCGCTTCATACTGTTCTTTGTCACGTACCAGGTCCATCGTTGAACTAGCTAATTTGCGATTGTCATCACCAACCATTACCGATGTCAGTTGGTTCTCGAGATGCTCCATATGAGCAATGGGAGTCATGCTGGTCACCTTTACGGCATGCTTTTTTTTCTTGTTTTCTGACATATTGGAAGTTTTCTGGCGAGGACTATCTCTCTTTTCGAATGAGTATAGCAATGACTTTTCGAGTAGACGTTGGCGCCAGGCCAGATCGTCATCTTCGCTTTTTGACCGAGGTTTCACGGCGCTAATAATTTCGGAAGTCTCGGACTTGTCTACTCGCGAGAGATTTTTAAGTGCCAATGTAAGTCTGTCATTATCTGGGATCATCAGTGGACTTCTTCGTCTTCTTCGTTCTTTAAGAGGTAGGCGATGATCGTCTCCGTTGGTGAAGGAAGATGAGGAAGAGGGAGAGGATGTACTTCTACTCCTTGTCAATTCTGAATCAGATACCGGCGTAGTTTTAAGGTCACGTTGTCTTGACGGTGTGTAAGATAGTTTAGGGATGTCTGACTGGCATGATACGCGTTGGAATTTGTCTGATTCAATTTGATCTAATGGAGGGCATTGCTGTGTTGACAGATGGATTATAGTGGAGGATTGGGAGGAGGAAGGAATCGAAGGAGTGCCAATACTGTAAGCTCTGTCTCGTTTTGCGTTTTTTCGTGGCGGAGGGGGTAAGGGGGAGACTGGTGAAGAGGGGAGTGATACGGGCGGTGAGGACCAAGAAGGAGGAGCTGGGCCTAAAACAGGAGAAAAAAAAGATGATTAAAAATCTGTGGCGATCATAGTGGCGTGATATTTGTATGAAACCTTTTTCTTCAATGCGAGGAAACGGTTGTGCGCTCTTATATCGATGTGTTATTATACCATTGTTATTGGAAGGAGGATTATATAGTTTGATTTTTGATTTTTTGAAACGATTGGTCATGAATGAGAAGCATGCTGTCCATCGTGATTTGCGTTCTTGAGCATTGACAGGTGTCCGTTTAGTTGTAAGCTTGCGATGAAGGAAGACAGATGAAGTTGAAGGCTCATCTGCCATTGATAACGGCAAAGTAAGGAAAAGAGAGAAAAGAAAGAGAAAGAGAACAGTCAACAATCTAAATTTACCTATTCAGTGAGCTGTTCTTGGCGACCTTTTTGGCATTCGTAACACCATAGAGTGGAAAAACCAAAGGAGAAAGTGTAAGATAGTCGTCCCTCAAACCTTATTCCACTTGGGGGACCGGCCTGCACGTGTGGTATTAACAAACCGCTCTTTGCCTTCCCCTCCGTTCCCCCCTCGCTCTTTTTCTCGCACACACATTTTGTCTTGATGCATTAGGCATGAGGATCTTTATCTTGACATCCTTCGTGGTTTATATACTTTATATACATGTATATGTCTCTTAATATTAACAAAAATAAAAAGAGAGATAAGTTGAAGGATATACTGTTGAACGAATCACAGAGAAAACAGCAAGATCGTGTGAACCACCCGTGCAGAAAATAGCAAATCCCATCAATTTCTTTCACTAAAGTGAACCCGGCGGTGTTCAAATCTACTTCCAAAGAAGCACGCGTGTTTTTTGATTGTGTCCTTCTATGGTCACGATAGAGTAGTCATATGCTCCACACCTAAAACAGTCCTTTCCATAAAAGCCTAGTCGTCCAAACGAAGATCAAAAACGCGACAGGGATCAACATTCGCAAGTTCCTTTTTATGGCTGTGGCTTTCCCCACTTCATTGTATTCCAATGTTTGATTCATCACCATCATAGATTGACCCATGCCACTTGTAAAAAGAAAGCACGTAAGTAAAGTGACTCAAATTCTGTATGGATCGTGGTATTTCTTCTTCCTCTTCATGCAGGAACACAAAGTTTACCTTAATTCCCAAGAAGGCGTAAAAACCTCGGGATAAAAAAAAAAAGCAGCCAACGAGGTACAACACTGGATTCCGAGACGCAGAATGACCAAGTCTAACTCTAGTCAGGTTAATAACCAAAGCAGTTTTTTACTTGGTCTGCAAATCTTCAACCGTAGAACATGCAACCCCTCAATCAAAAAGGGGCTGAACCAATGATGTAACAAAAGGACAGGCCAAAACTAGTTTTTAACTTCTTTAAACAATTTGAATGGAACTTGCTACATCAGGATGACATATTGTTGCCATGACTATCACTACTATGACTCGCTTAGCCTCCTTTCAATTAGCTATCAAGTACATTGCTTCATCTCCGGAACTAGCTGTATCGACATATGGATAGCCATGATCGCCCTACCCTGAAGACCTTGCCATTTTTTTCATTCCAAAAAATTTGCAAGTTCATCTCTATAATTGACAGAATGCTGCTTTTTCGCATCCCCTTAAAATCAAATGGAATCGCTACTGCATGTACCTGCTGCAGATCGTCATTGTGTATGATAAACAGCGGGAAATCGGCGCGAATTCAAGAAACCTTCGAAGAACGTATCTATCTGTTTCCCACTTCCCGTGTCTCACTGGTACGTTCGGTCGCACAATTTGTCTCCCGTGATCGGTAGATGTGGCTCGCACCTATTGCTGTGTGTTATTGTAAATGGTTTTTTCCCCGGTTATCATAATACCAATAACCATTCGATAAAACAAAAAGGAAGAAAGAAAGAGTAACAGTCAGCACAACGCTGATCACTATGTTTTCAATCTATGCAACTGAGATTTAGGAATGGTATCCGCTCATTATACATGTTACGTCAAGATAATCATTTTTTCAGTACGCCACAGAAAGGTCCGGTATTTTGTGTAGGTCTCATCTCAAGATGGGGACAGCATACTATGTAAAGCACCCTTCGCTAACCACGTTGGCCTTCAGCTTCCAGTCTAAAACTAACAAACGTAAGCAGAGAAGTAAGTCACGTACTGTGCTCGATTTGTCACGTACCAACAACAGACAATCTTTGATTTTTTTTTGTTTTGTCATACTAAGAGATGGTGCCACCTCTTAGCCAACCTTCGTTGCAACCGTTGTTACATCCGCGCAGTAGGTTACTCAGACTTCCTTTTTCCTTCAGTTGCCAAGATCTTTTCCATATCATTCATCACCGACAACTGACATTGCCATAACCACTGAATTTTTCATATTTAATATCGGTTGCCATGAAAATTACTTTTAGTCACTCATTGAAATACCACTTTTGTTTTGCTTTGAAGCAGGCACTTTCTATGTATTAACCCAAGTCAAGTTCAGCATCATCAAAGAGAAAGGAAAGCGCTCGCTTTTTACGTTTTGAAAGTCTGTGCTTTTTGTTATGATCCTGTGCAAAGCAATGCTCATGTCCTAAAATCAGCTGAATCCATACACTGTTGCCAGCTTCCGCTAGTTGCAAGCTCTTTGTATGTTAGCTAAATGCTTGTCTCGCTGAAGAATAAGCTAAGCACTTCTTTTGCTATTTTTGACAACATCTGGCCCAGACTACAGCTTCAGTTACTCTATACCAATAATATAGCTTCCGTTGTCGTAATCCTTAATCAGACCGTTATCTGCCCGTTTTTGGTAACAAAAAAGCTATTATTGTCAGCGTTTTATTTTGGAAAAATTTTTCATACGGCAGCAAAAGATGTTCTCTAGAGTTTTCGATAAATTGGCGTCTGTTGACATGATGTATTCCTACAGTCGGAGTTCGAGATCAGTTTGATATCCTAAGCTCGAGCAAGAGGACCTGAATAAGACGTCGTCATGATAGTATTGAAGATCAGGGACGAATCCTTAGTCGATCGTTTTCGGTGTGGATCAGCCCTCCCTGTTCGATTTTCGGCTAATGGTTGTCTAATTCTTGAGGTTGATGAACCAATCGGTCGATGTCAATGATTGCTCTACTTGTCAAAACGCTTTATGGCTTTCTGTTACACTTTTCTTGTCTTATGTTTAGCGTACATTGTTTCTTATCGAGTTGCACCGAGCATACAGCTTGCAGCACGATTCCGTAGAGAGAAAGGGGCATTATTTATGTATCGGCCATCTCATTGGCCGATGTGGAAAAGTGCGGTTCGGAAAAAATCGTCCATCACATTCGCAGTCCGAATAGGGTGCACTTTTTGGTGAACCTTGTAAGACTGAAATTCTAGTGATCATGTCTAGTGCTTACGGATCTGGGAAGGCTGTAGGTGCAATAGACGTTATCATCGTTTAATAAAGGGAATTAACATTGATGCGTAGTCGGACACCGATTTTCGAAGAACTTGGGACAAGGCAGAATATGCCGCCAAAGCTAGAGCTCGTGAAGCAAAGTACGAGGAGCGTAAGAAGCCCAAGAAAGAACCAGAAGAGCCGCGCGAATTGCTGAGAAGTCGAGAAGAAAAGCTTCCGTTAGATGTCAATGTGGGAAAGACGGTGGTTGTCCAGGGTGGAGCTTCCGGTGAAGCAGCACGACAACCTGGATTTTACTGTAAAGTGTGCGATCTTGTCGTCAAAGATAATGTTAATTACCTCGATCATATTAATGGACGAAAACGTATGCTATGAAGGGAAAAAGGAAGTTATGTCGCCTAAACCGATATGTTTTTGCTGTTTGTAGATCAACTGAATATGGGTATCTCGATGAAAGTCGAACGGTCAACTGTCGATTCGGTTAAGGAACGATTAGCAATGTTGAAGCGAAAGCGAGAGGAGCCAAAGAAGGAATATGGTAACTTTGAATGACATAGTAATTAGTTATGTACTTAATATGATGTAGATCTGGATACCAGGTTAGACGAATTAAAACGACAAGAGGAAGAAGAAAAACGACGAAGGAAAGAGAAAAAGCGTCAGAGAAAAGAGGCCAAGAAAAAGAAAAACGAAACTTCAACAGAATCTGCACCAGAGGAAGATGATATGGCAAAAATGATGGGATTCGCTGGATTCGGATCGTCCAAGCCGGCGTAAACAAGGATAACCATGTTATTTGGTTCGCGTATAGTCAGTAGCCTAGCTGACATATTGCCTGTTCGAAAGAATGCTTGGATGACAACTACTTGAAACTTTCTTTTTCTTCCATGTAGATTTTATCAGAAGCTCATCGCTCTTTCATCGACTTTTTTGAATAACAGAATCAGTTTTTGCTTTCTTGGAAAAACTATCCATTAAATGCTCCGGCTATAACCAGCTTTTGTTGGAGCGAATTTGTGTTTATGGAAAATAGTGATACGTTTGCATCATTTCAACTACTCTGTCCGTTAATCTGCGTATGAAAGCAGATTGGCATGAAGTTTTTGACATTGTATTGAACTTCTGCCAACCTTTACTTCACTGAATAAATCAACGTCCACTATTTACGAAGGAAGCATCACGTCCGAAAGCGGGGTGTCTTAAGGTTCACTGATGAGACGGATTTATGTTTCCAGCATATGAAAATATGCTTTCCTGTATGCCCTCTTTATTATAAATTATTATGGCTAACTTCTTGTTTGACTGGATCTATTTTTCAACCTCTTGAGGAGCTTCATCAGCTTCGGCTATCAAGACTTCCATGTCGATTTAAACCGATTCAGCCCCTAAGGTATGCAGTTGTTGAAGGAACTGATTAGGTGATAATATATCCGTCGAACCGTATGTTATCTTTTTCTTTTGATTATTTTGCTGCGAAAAAAAGAATGAGTTTCGGGACTTTTCTTTATTAAGCATAATCTTACCGTAGCAAGTTCTTGTAAATTTTGGTATTCAACGTAATTTCCTCCGCCGACAACAAAGACTATTGCTTCCTGGAAAGCTAATTTGTGTTGCCGTGGTGACCGCGAGCTCTTACTAAGTTTAGGATCAAAATAGAGATAGTCATCCGCCTTGGAAGGCTCGTTTTGAGGCGGGGTCATAATATCAGAAACGATGCTGCTGACAACCAATTCTTTCCTAGTTGGAAGTAGGTTTTTAACACCGGATAACAGATTATCAAAACCTCCTTCTTTGAGGCGATCTGTCAGCTGAAGAAAATACGGATAATGAGCGAACGACAGAATTGAGCTAGAATACGTACCTTGTTACCAATGGTACTGAAACCTCGAAATAGATCATTCTGTGAAAATCCGGAAGGGGCAGGTGCTGGTGCAGAAACCATTGAAGTCATACGCATTAAAGCACGTACTCTATGACATTATATAAGGATAAACACTTGCATAATAATAAATATACGTACTTCTTTATGTAGGCCAACGGGGCTAGGTCGCAGCCTGCCGCTTGTAATTCCGTTTCGTATGCATCCATATCCTCCTTTGATATCTCCTCTACAGTCGAAAGGTAGTATATTAAAAATAGTCGCATCTTGTCTTCGGGATTTTTCTTCTCCTTATCACGGATAACTTCTAACAGCAGAGTTTTGTTCTGTTCTAAATTAATAACAGCAGTAGCCACATCAAAGTTGTACCTGTCGAGCAATATTCTCTTCGATCTGGAAGAAAGTATCAAGCTGCCTATCCTTGATTGCGTTAAGTAGAGCAGTTGCAACGTTCATATGCATATCCAAAGTTGCTTTCCGCGCGGTTAATTCTGGAAGAGCAGTAATAGCAGACTTAAGAACTTTGGTATTGGATGATAGATCACTACGAAATCAATTAGCAAATACTCTATTTCAGTTTTATTTACTCACAGCTGGTTGACATCCTCGAGCGAGCTAACACCACTAACACGAGTTATCTCAGCAGCATCTTTCTTATACTTGTTCAACTCTATGTCAATATCCTCTATCAACTTTAGGTCAGCCATCCCGTCTGTTTGTGCGATTTGATGTTCTACCTGCAACTTGAGGGAAAGGACTAGAGGCATTTTTAGCCCAGAAAAAGTCTTTGGACTCGATATCGTAACTTTTTCGTGTTTGCGTTTGATCACTCGGCTAAATTTTATCCTCAGCATATCGCATATCATCACTACACTCTTACTTCAACAGTAATACGATTTAGCTTCATTGTTAACACGTCGTGAATAAGTGCTTGATATGTCCAAGAATGGCTGAGCATAGGCGTCAGATCCATACTTCTGTCCAACAAAATCAACACTACGCAATTCCGTTAATCAAAATTCATACGACTGCATTGGAATACCAGGGCGCTGTAGGGTGGATGAACTGCTACTTTCGGAAAAGAGATTATTCCGCGAATTCATTAAGTGATCCCGTAGTTTGCTATCCAACTTGTTCGCAATCATTTCTGCAGCATTTCCTCGAGGACATCGAATAATAGGAATTACCCCCATAGTAACAATAACAGAGAATAACGAATTAACCGTTCGCTCGACAGTTTCATCAATCAAGGAATCTGGGGCACTTGGGTTGTTCAAGTTTACAAAGGCCTGCGGCTGGTTAAGAGAAAATACGTCTGGATTGGTGCAGATGAAGTTGAGATACTGATCATACACCTAGATATCTGACATGAACAAAGCTGACGCTTGCCATATTGTCGCTACCTGAGTAACCATATCAGAAGTGCTGTTTGCGATCGTTGTTGCCGCAAAATCTTCCAAGATTGGGCGTGGGATCGTAGAACAAAAATTAATATGAAAAGATTCATAAAGGCTGCGATTCAAATCCTGCGTTTGTAGTATGAGTCGAGCTATCTTTGTATGACGATCACTTTACATCGCTGATCTTTTTTATATTTTCCGGTGTAGGTTCCACGAAGTATATGGCAGGAACGTCTGGTAGTGGCGCGCGGTCCTGGCTGATAAGCCTAAATAAAGCGTGGTTAAAGAGGAAGACAACGGCGGATCGCGTACATGTGGACCGTGATGCCATTTTCCCGAAGGTCGTTAACCCTCATAATAGACGAAACAATATCTTGGCCGAATTTATCAAAAATTAACACCTTCCATACAGGGTTGTCCTGCAACGCTAAGGCATCTCCATGTTCTTCCAATACTGTATCTTGAATGCCAGTATTAGGAGCATTCAAATTAAGCATCGAACTTATGGCTGCTGCTCGGTGAAGAAGATAAGAGTTAAGTCTAGTCTGCATATTAACAGTTAGCGTCGTACCATATTGAGCCGATCGCAACGAATTGCCGTCTGTTTGCGTGGTCATGGAGAACTGAGAGCAAAGTCGGCTTGACGGATTGATTCACTTGGGAGAGGGTGATGTGTGACAAGTGGTTTTCATGGGCCAATGAAACCTAGCCATTTTTCCAGACCGGTAGCCGTTGGGGCCATTCGCCCCTGACTTGTTGCCTGTTGTCTTGGATCAAATGGCATTTTGCGTTAGCTGCCCGACTTAACTATGCATTTAGGTTGACAATGTGTATTAGTTCCAATTCTAGATCTGTTTACGTCGCCGTGAATTCTAAGTTTTAGTCCGATACCCTACTGTTTGGCATTGTGCTTTCTTTATTCTTTCTCGTATTTGCCATATGCGCTTAAATGAAGCTGTACGCTGTAGTTTTACTGATCGAATAATACATGCGATTAGAGGAACGCTTGTACAGTGCAAGACTAACACTTTTTGGTTTGAGCATTCATAAGCATACCTGGCATTTATTACTGTTAATGGTTAGTATTACTTAAGACGTCGACCGAAGCCTTTCCTTATCGTACGTGGCAATCGAATATATAGGCACATCTTATCATAAGGGCGTTAGTCGCTTTAGGGCTAGAATCAAGACGTTATTTACTCTGCATATTTGATCAACTGATCATCGTTTTACAAGATTTATTGAAATGTGCCCGCAGAATCGTGAAAGTGTAGTAAATTACGAGGCATTGTATATCCTCCTTTAAAAGACAAGAAAAACTGTTAAAGTACTTGGTTAATGGAAGGGGAAAGGTGAAATATCATAGAAAACAAAAGAAAAAGAAAAAACTGAAAGGAAAAAGGATATGAAAACATAAGTATATCAAATCAAATTGAAGCAAAGCATAAGAATGGGTGTTTTACAAGCATATCTAAGAAACAAGATGAAATCAAAAAAAAAAAAAAAAAAAAAAAAAAAAAAAAAAAAAAAAAAACAAAAAAACAAAAAAAGAACAAAAAACATACAATCAATGGCATAAAAGTTTGCTCATATAGAAGAAAGAGAAAGTGCAAAGTTACTGAGATTCTTGAAGCGTTGTTGGGTTAATGGGTACATGAGTCGGCAGGGATTTTGGTGCACAGTAATACGAGGGGTTTGCAAAGACGTTCAAGAAATCGAATTGGGTAGTGCGGGCTGGCTCGGAAAGTCTTCGCATAATCTAGGTCAACACATCCAGACGCGTGCTAAATGTAAGTACGAGGAAAAGTCATCTTGTTTATTTTTATGGTTTACCTGGTGCCCGTTCCAATACGCTTTGTCTTGGTACGCGACAGGCCTAGGTTGCTCGGAACATGTTCGTGATATGGCTTCTTGGCCATAGTACGTATTTAATGCATTGGGCGTTGCTTGCATGTTCCAGATCATAGCATCGTCTCTTTTCCATTGTGACATGGTCTGGTGCGTAGAAACAGTTTGGATCCAGTCGGCCACATTGCCGTTGTATGCCAGCCCGGTGGGTCTCGTGCCACCTACGCCGCCAGCGGAGGGACCAATCAGCGCAGTGTCATTGTTAGGAAGCCCTAGTAACACAGCATCCGACATTTGCGGCTGACCCAAACTATCTATGTACGCTAGCATATCAGGTTCGAAAAGGTATTCTTGACCAAGTGGGGCAGTCGCAAAGCTGGGTGAAGTTGTATACAGGGTTTCGTTATATGGAGCGTCACATTCTAGCTTGACAGAGCAAAAGGTCTGCTGATCAACGAAAGACGTCATATTGCCTTTCAGCCCTTGAGAATCAACCGAATCGATCACGAAAGGCGAGATCTGATGCGGTGTCATAGGCGTCATAATAAGCTGTTCTTCTAGTGATGAACGCTCACTTTTATCCTGAAGACTGTCATCGTCATCGCAAGCCGTAGAAGTATCACTTTGTTGACTGGATGCAACATATGGCCGAAACTTGGACTGAGCGTATGCGGGAGCGTTCGGCACGTGTGCGTCATTCCTACCGTTGATTGTTGTTCCTGTTGTTGGTGCTGGTATAAGCGAAGAGGAAGAAGAAGAGTTGCACTGAGCTGGCATTGATGAGCGATGAGCAAACTTATGAACGATTCTTTCATTGTCATGCTTGTAACATTGTTGTTTTTGACTTTTTGCTTTCGCCCGCCTGTTTTGAAACCAGATTTGCACTCCACGCGGGGTCATAGATAACTTTTGGGCAAGACTTTGACGCATATGCGTGTTAGGTTTTGGATTCTCTTGGAAAGCTCTTTCAAGGACCCTGAATTGTGCTCGTGAAGTACGCCTTCGATGTTTGATCTCAAAAGGATTATAAAATGTTGGTTTGAAGTTTGTCTGGGCGCCGGAGCATTTCTTGATCGGTGCCGGTTTTTCCCCCTGGATCGCCATTGATAATGACGAATCTTCATATAAACAATCACAACAGTCGCTCATTTTCTTGGGTGTTTGCTTGTTTGTAAATATTGAAGTTGTTGCACAAATAAATATAGTTGACAGTTTTTCAATTGTTGATCAAAAGTATCGTTTTAATACCGTGTATGCAAGCGTTGCTATGTGGTATTTTCGTGCTGAACATATAAGAATCTTTTGTGGCTCCGGGAATACAATGCTTTATATTCTCTTATGCTGAGTACATATCAGCATGTAGCAAGCAAAGACGCACAAAACAAGAAGAAAAAGAAAGAAAGAGAGAAAGAAAGCAGAGGATATAGTCGTTATTGATATGTCTATATATAGCAGCGAGTCTGTTATCAATTTTGGAATGTGGGGGGTAGGAGGGGTTCGTTGGTAGTGTTAGGAGTATCCAGCCAACAGAGATCAAGGCACCATTGGTAATGACCAATAGAAATGAGGAAAAGTCAGGCTAAAGACCAAACTACAAAAACCTGGTTTATTTACAATAACTAACTTGCAGTATTATAGTGGCGAATGAACGCATACAGGAAAGAAGGACAAAGATAATAAGGAAAGAATGATGAAAGGCGGCAGGGATAAAGGGGTAGCAAGAGTACACCAAGGATTCAGCTCTAATACAGGCTGAACGGGAAAGAAGGAAAGGCTTCCTATTCGATGGGTGCTGGCAAAGGGCTAATGTATTAGGAGGTTCAACAATGACAGGCCAAAATGTGGAAAACAAAGTCCTAACAGTATATTCATTGGTGCTGAAGTTGCTGATATACAGTGCATTAAGGACCATAAGTGAAGAATAAAAATTTTCAACCTGACGGTCCAACGTGACATACTGACGATCTGATCATACGATTTCTCCCCCCAAAACCATCCGAGCGTTTTCTGAACGTGTTAAAGTATAGTTTTCTAATTGCAGTTTTTGCAAATACAAATAGGGACAATGAGCGGCATATGTCATTTTTAGCTTTTGACCGGCCGAAACTTTTACATCAAGTAAACTTATTACGTACTAGATACAGTGGCTCCATTATCTGCACAAAGTGCATGCTGTCTCGTCAGCTATAATAGCTGTTATACCAATCAGATAAAGGTAAAATGCAGAGAAACTCAAAAGGAAATAGCAGAACCAGGGTAGATCACTTCTTTGGGGGAGGATGACAGATGTAAAGTTTGCTTCAATATGTCGTATGATGAAGGAGGGAATAAAGGACAAAAGAAAGGGGAAGGACCCAGATTTACGTACAGGAGTCATAATCTATTACGTACGCGTTAAATCAGCCTATAGTGATCTTCCACGTGCTCTTGTTACAAATCTACATTCTTTTACGGAGAGAACCTATACGAGGTTTCCTTTGGAGCTTGAATACGAGAGACTTGAAAATGTTAACTGTATTGGAGTGTCTCAAACGGGTAATACCTTCCGAGCCGAAATGGCGCGCGTTATCGTCAAAGCACTTTCCTAATCAAGTCTATGTACCACTTCCCTCTAAAGAAATATTGTAATACCTCTGGTAACTCTGCTGACAGGTGCACCAAAGCAAAAACTGCATCAAGTGCTCTATTCCCTGTAGGGTATCCATCTCAGTTTTATACGATATCCTTCGTCCCATTGCTAACTAGTCATTCGAACAGAGTTGGTTAATTACTGCTAACGTTGTTTCCCTCTTTCGCAGTTTCAAGAGCCACATAGCAGGATGACGTGTAGGCCCTGGATATGGTTTAGAAACACGCAGATAAGCCCCTAAGTTAACCTTTTGGTCA
This sequence comes from Apophysomyces trapeziformis B9324, assembly GCA_000696975.1. Taxonomy (NCBI): domain Eukaryota; kingdom Fungi; phylum Mucoromycota; class Mucoromycetes; order Mucorales; family Mucoraceae; genus Apophysomyces; species Apophysomyces trapeziformis. The sequence goes on along the minus strand of JNDP01001092.1, from coordinate 16,972 downwards.
TGACCAGTCTGGACCATTCATATGAGTAAAAGATTGGTTAAGATTTTACAAACAATGAATGCTATACTGGCAGGAACCTCGGAAGCCACGAATTCATCTCGGAGCTTTTGCAATGATGACCTCGGCTAATACCATTGCCTGTCAACAAACCGTCAAACTGGGTCGAATGCCACTAAATCTGCCGTTTTTCTTATGCAGAGACTTTTTCAAAAGGCTTGGTATGTAGTTTGATTGCCATAGGACCACTTGAGTGTTTGTTGAAGGAACATGCCTTGTCTGGGTGCAGACCAGCACCCTGAATTAACTTTTTTTTTGGAAGACATGGCTGAAAGGAATTCGGGATCATTATATTAATTTTGACATTGTACGCAAATCAGTTAGTTGCTCTTTGTCAATTTGAAGCTTAATTTGATTGCCGGACATGAGCAAGTTTATGACTTTCAAAAAGTGCGATTGATCGGTCAAAGCCATTGAAGCGCTGTAGAAAACGTCGAACAAGTGCCACCAGCATGTCTCCGTCGCCTAATGCACTTGCACCAAATGTCTTACTACAGCAGGTATCCGTCACAGACATAGCGCCAGAAGAACGCAAAATGATTCCTACATAAAAATCGTGCAAATCAGTCAAAATGTGTACCCATGATTTCGTACAGTCAACAATGCACTGACGACAACTCGCTCAGTTGTAAATAATTTTAACAAGTTTTCCTTTGCCGAAAACTCTGCGTATCTTTTCGTGCCTAAAAATTAGTTACTTCCGATAAGGCGATCTTCAGCTAAGCGATGAGAATGGCTCCCTTAATATGATCATTATAACCAATGGATAGTTTGCTGCATGGAAGATGTAAGAAAAGACAGCTCTAGAACTTATGGAGGACTATATGTAATATCCTTTTACAACCCCATCTAAACTCGTTTCCTGGGCCGAAATATCGTTTAGGATGGAGGAAGCTTAACGCAGTTAATTATCCAGAGGATACAGAGCAAAAAGAGGCCGATAACAAAGTCGCAAGACACAGAGCTCTTATCATTGTCCATCCAAGACCTTGGATTTCGCGCATTACACACGTACAAAATAAGACATAGGAGTGTGGTTATTGTCTTTGAGACTGTAAGCATCCTGTATGGTGATTTACCATGCCAATAGCGTTCGAAACTCAGTGACTCAATAAAAATAAGTACGAAATCGGTTAGCAATTGTAGGGATTTTCTTCACTCTACCGATGATCGATTAACGTTCCTGTTTGCAACTTCACATCCTTTGTTAATAAAATGTATAGCAATACCCGCCTTTTCCTACCAGAACTTGGTTCTTATCGATTAATTCATCATACGCGCTGTTGTGAACATGTCGTTGCGACAGAGGCTTATCACGAAATTTCAATTCTGATATTGTTCCTTATATAAGACCCTATTATAGAATACGATTTCCTTCCTTTTGGATTATGAGTATTCGTTTAGAACCTGGAAGCTAACTGTTGAGCTAGAGAGAAAAAGGATAGATGGGTCTTTGGGGACCTTCAGTGGAGCCATTCCAGGTCTTTGCTCCCAACGTCTTAGATCTCTCCTTGCTTGACTGCGCTGGACTATGGGATTATGGTTACTTAAGACCCTTGGATCATCCAGGATACCTGATGTGACTATCTCTCCGAGTTACATGTCCAGAAAAGATATCTCAGGTCACTGTGCCCGATGAACTTGCCAATAGGGGTATTCGCCCCTACCTACTTTATTCAGGGTGAAATACCTCCCATTACCCAAGTTTATTCAAGCATAGCCGTAACTTACAATTGTATACTTATGGCTTTTCCATAAACCTTTTTCTTAAACGGCACACAGTTACGATGCATCTCACTAGAGTGCGCCAAGTTCAATAGATAGCAACGCTTAGTATCTATGTGTCAAACTGTTGCTTCCTGTCACAACTCAACCTAGTAGCACTTCGTAACCCACCTTATGCGTTTGTCTGCGTTCGTATCAACGGAAGTTATCAGTGCATGCTGTTGCTTGGAAAGAGACAGGGATCATTTTTTGGGCAGGCGTATATCTTGCAGCATCTTTGCATTTTCTGGTATTTGCTGAACGCAGAATGTGCATACAAACAAACAAACAACTTTTTTTCTTCTTACATAATGAGATGTTTATTAACTTGACACAGCCTAAATGAATACACTTATGCGTTCCTAGGTTTTTAGGAGTCAACGAGTTTCTTAGCTTGTTTTATGAGATTTGATATATGATGCTTTACAATGGTATCCTCTTACATCTTTTCAATTGTGAAGTGATCTATTGACCGTCAAGTATTAAACTTCGTTGCTAACTGCGTAAATTTTTGTCACAGTTATAGAGCAGTAGGTAATCGTCTTCTTTCTCGCTCATCTTTTCTTGATTCTATTGTGATCAGGAGTAGTTCTTCTTTTACAAATGGCCTCCCTCCCTTTTGCAAGCGAATAAGCCATAGGATAATTTTAGTAATCATTTTAATACTAAGCATCAGGGTTAAAGGATATTTTCCTTTCCTTCTTTCACTTGAGTTCTGTAAAAAGGCCTATTTGTTTTCTTTTTGCTTCGTTGTCTATAACCAATCATACCTACACTTCACGGAACCAGATCCACACTGGCGATACTCACTGTTTTAAGTCTCATTTTTGTCGCTATGACAGCAACGTACGCATCTCCTCGTGTCGGTTTGACCAACAAGGGCGGCGCAAATCTATTATTTGACAAAATGAAGCAAGAGCAGCTGGAACACAACGAAAGGCTGGCCATAGAATTTTTGAATGCAACACTCGATCGCCCAATCGGCGAAGGTCAATTACACCAAGAATTGAAGGATGGAGTTGTGTTATGCAAGTAAGTTATCCATTACAGTAATGGTCAAAACAAAAACAGGAGAAACCATGAAAAGAAGACCCTTGTGTTGCTGCTCAGTATGTTTATTATGTTCTCAGTCTCGTCAACAAACTTCGGCCTGGCACAATAAAGAACGTTGGCCAGAAAAATTTGGCATTCGTGAAGGTAAAAGATAGTTTGTTTGTTAACGTGCTAATGTTGGAACTTCATGACAGATGGATAACATTACGCGATTTCTACAAGGAGCTCGTCAGGTAACTTCGTCGAATAATTGGACAGGATAATTTATTTGGATGAATGATCAGCTTGGCCTAAACGAGTCTCAACTATTTGAGACTATTGATTTGTTTGAAGGCAAGGATATGCCTGCGGTAAGTTAATCTTCTCTTTATCAGTTAATAAATCATGGATATTGATTTTAACTTTATATAAATTTTGTTCATCTAAGGTCATCAACACTATTCTCACCCTTGCTGAGCTGTCAACAAAGCAAACCACCAATGACAAGGAGATTATTAAAGACAATGATGAAGAAAGCAAGGAGAATAATGATCTATCGACGATTGAACTTGCTGATAGCAATGAGGAGATGTCCACAAAAGGGGTTGACGAACTGGAACAGATCACCACGGACCTTGCCTCGTGTGGCACTTCCCGATCAGGCAATCAAGACGATGAAGGAAAATATCGACATGTTCGTGATATCTTTGCTGGACTTGATGCAGCGACCGTGAAACAAAACAACAACAAAAAATCATTATTTCGACAAGAATCATTTGTATCTTCACGTGCGCTTGAACTACGCTCCACCTTCCGATCCGTTTCCTCAGCTTCTTCACGAACTAAATTATTTCCAGACGACGAATTCTTTGAGAATGAAAGCGAAGTAAACTGGTATGAGGACACATCGTGTCCATCAAACACGCGTCGTCCACCGAAATCACCTCTACGAACTTCTACGAAACAGCAGCTGCAGTTACCAACAGCTACCGAGAAGTACTCCTCAGGATCGCTGCGCTTACAGAATAATCCCGAACTTGCGGGCGTCCGCTGGCACAGACGACCTTCGGCTCCTATTATCACCACATTTCGATGTGAAGAAGATCAAGATGGTGATGGCTTAGCAGATTTGGGAGGCTTTACGGATGCAAAGTCAGCTAAATCATCAACAGGAAACAAGCAATCTGAAAATTCTTCCAAAAGACCGCAGAGTCTGGCGGTTCCTAATAGACATCGGGCATCCATGGCCGGAAGTCTTGGTCACAAGCTTGATCAGCAAACCATGAAAACAATAAAGGAAATTAACGACGACGATCCAGCACGAGAGACGCTTTTACTAAGCAGCAATGACGGAGCCACTACTGCTCAATACGTAAGCTATGTTTTGACCCTCACAGACACATCAGAGCTTATGTGCTTGGCAGCAACTAGGGAACTGCATTGGAAAGGGTCAATTCGGATCGGTATACAGAGCACTTGACCTCGCTACCGGCGAAATCGTCGCCGTGAAACGAATTGCACTAGATGGTCAAGGAGATGTAGATCAAGAGATGATGGTATGTAGCAGACAAAGAGTAGATAAGCAGCGGAACAGCTACTGAAAAGCCCATTACGGTATACAGAAAGAAGTGAGCCTGCTCAAGACACTATCGCATTCAAACGTAATTCAATTCTTGGGATTTATTCCAAGCGATCGTCATATTAATATTGTCCTCGAGTAACTATGATTTTATGTTGACGTGCTTTTATACTGATCATGAGGTGTAGATATGCAGAAAATGGATCTTTAGTCTCGACCTTGAAGGCCTTCGGTGCCTTTCCGGAGAAGCTTGTCGCCTCATTTTGCATTAAAATCCTGAAAGGACTTGAATATTTGCATTCAAATGATGTATGACAAGACCAAGTTCGATTGTATGTTAAACCATATTGTAGGTCGTTCATTGCGATTTGAAGGCAGCGAATATATTGACCACAAAAACGGGCGATGTAAAACTAACTGATTTTGGTGTTTCCCTAAATCTGAAACTGAAAGGCGCTGATGATGGTTCGGTGTCTGGAACGCCTAATTGGAGTAAGCTTATTTTGCGATACGTGAATTTACAATGTAACATTGTTAATAGTGGCACCCGAGGTAATCGAACTTAAAGGAACATCTACAAAGGCCGATATATGGTAAGTCAGATCAAAAATAACCACATCAATACTTAATTTTCCATAGGTCGTTGGGCTGTACCCTTGTGGAACTGGCGACTGGAAAGCCACCTTACGCGGACTTAATTGCCATGTCCGCTATGTTTCGTATAGTGGAAGATGACTATCCTCCACTTCCTGAGAATATTTCCAAGGTAAATGAAAGAAGAAAAAGAAACAGCACGGATTTCTTAACCTTGTCGCTTAGGAAATGCACAGCTTTTTGCTATGTTGCTTCCAGAAAAATCCAGATGACCGACCGACGGCTACTCAACTTTTAAACCATCAGTGGGTCCTTAAGTATGCAAAGACATCAAATAACAGTAATAAGGAAGCCAATACACATGGTTTGTTATACCAATGTACAGTGATAAGGGGAAGCAGCCATTAGTGACACGATTTTATCGTTAGGATATAATGGCACATCCCGGAGTCGCCAGTCAACGGCTAGTCATGAAGTTCGTCATCGAAACATATCTAATAGATCTGGTCATGTCCGGCGTAGTATATATGACGGAACCAGTCATAGTCACTATTTAGATGTTGATGACGGAAATGAATTGTCTTTGAACGCATTCTTACAAGAAGGAGATGCAGAATACACCACACACCGTTATATTGCAACTTCCTTCGGAAAAGGTAGGGTCTGTTTAACTTTTCACAAGACGCCTAATGAATATTGGCATAGCGGTTGAATGTAAAGTATGCGGAGAATTAATGGTTGAGGAGGCCATCTTCTGCGAAGGTACACTAAGATCATGAAAGAAATAGCACCCATTATACTTATGGTTATTTTCTGTTATAGCATGCGCTCTAATTTGCCATGAGGGATGTAAAAAGAACGCATTTTCGTGTCCGCCAAAAGTAAACGATCAGCAACCTTCATACGATGTGAGTTCAGGCAAGGTTTAATTTATGGGATACTAATACACGGGTTACTGGCAGTGGGTATTTTCCGCCAAACTCTACAATCAAGATGGTGGCAGAAGAAGACAACCTTCGTGTTCCTCATCTATGCTACACGAGAACGATTTAATCAATAGCGCAGATTTGTCGGATCATCCTCAAGCAGAAAGTATCCGGCGATATTCAAAGGCTCTAGGTTTGACACCACAAGAGCAGCGAGCCCTCATGGATAATCCTGCTTTACTATCCCACACTTTAGCAATGGAGAATATTCACCATGCTGACCCTGCTGTTGTTGATAAGTTAATGAAAAAAAGAGGGAAAAAGTTGAATGGCGGGTCAGACGAACAATGCATTGTTTGTTAGTTTGGGAGATAATCTATGTAACAACACCCCTTTTGCCTTCTATAAAGCAGCAAAAAGCTGGACTTTAACAAGTTGTCGGATAGCATTCGTTAACAAGCTGCTAATTTTACCGCGATCGTCTGAACTTGCCTATTTTAACAGTCGTTGCATATCATGACAGGAACTAAACCATAAGAACACGGAGCCAACTAGATACATCGTAGGTCTGAAGATCAGGCACACCTAAAAAGGGTTAATAAATGTAATGCTGGCTTATGCCTTAAAGAATATAGTTCATTACGTGACAGATGCCAAATACTTTGATAATACATGTTGTAAAGGTCAGACACTACGTTTTTTTTTCAATTATTCCCTCGGTGCTTTTGTACCCAGTTGAACTTTCCCATGTCTTCCAAACCCATGCCAAGGTAAGCTACATTATCTTTCTTATCCAGATCATACCCGGGTATTGACCCCACCATAGACTCAACCTTTCATTCGTTTGAATAAAAGGCATCTCATTGATTTTCAGGGTGTGTTGACTAAAAATACAGTAGGTTTTTTTTTGTCAAGAGGGAATGCTACGTCTCTTTGCTTTTTGCTTTGCTCGATTTAGGACCTATTGAGCGAGGCACATGAACTCCGACGGTCTTTCCTAACGATCTCCGACATAGGTTGTGCACACGTGCAGTTGTTCCTCTCGCGCTTAAAAACGTTCTTCTTTCTTTTCTTCCTACAACTTCAAATCTCATCAAGTTAGAATGGCTAAAAAGGCGAAACAGACTCTCCCATTGCACAAGATTATCATGGTTGGCTCGGGAGGTGTTGGTAAATCCGCGCTGACCTTGCAATACATGTATGGCGATTTCGTCGAGGAGTACGATCCTACGAAAGCTGATTGTAAGCAGATGATGATCCTTTCACCATTATCCAGTGTAAAAGAACAGATATTGATTGTATTTTATTGGTTTAAAGCCTACCGAAGAAAGGTCGTTTTGGATGGCCAAGAATGTCAGATCGATATCTTGGATACCGCGGGACAAGAAGAATATGCTGCCGTAAGTGATTAATGAAACATATCTAAGTAAACTGATGCTAATTAGCGATTTACAGATTCGTGACAATTACTACCGCTCCGGCGAGGGATTTCTCTGTGTTTTCTCCGTATGTGAGCAAGAGTCTTTGGAGCACACTCAAGAATTCCGTGACCAAATCTTGCGTGTGCTAGACGATGAAACGGTAAGATAGATGCATTTCTCTATTCTTCACTAACTTTTTTCCCATTGAAAGGTTCCCTTTATTCTCGTTGGAAACAAAGTCGACTTGGAACATCTACGCAAAGTCACGGGGAGTGAAGCATCGTCCCTGGCCGCAGAATGGGGCTGCCCTTACATAGAAACATCTGCCAAGACAAGACAAAACGTAGAGGAAGTATACACCATGTTGATGCGCCAGATTAGAGAACGAAAACTCAAGCAACAAAATGCCAATGGTCCTGATAGCGAAGGGTCATGTTGCATTATCCTGTAGCTGCATATCAGTTTTACGGTTTACAATCTAGGTTTTCAGATTGCGAATACCTATATTCCTGTTTCTTTCACTTCGTCCTACGCCTCACACATATATTGTACCATTTACAGATTCTAATATAATGACATTGGATCGTCACCCCACTTCATTTATACTAGGAAGCATTACAAAGTTTCGGAAAATAGACATTGTATGTCTACTTTCTTAACTGACATGCAATTTGGCAGTTCCGTAGTTGAAGCGGAATGTCCGACAGCCTATGTTATTGTTGAAGAAGTGTTTACCACCATTTTGCAGCCTACTGCTGTTATCGCGCATTCTAAATTATAACAACCCTAAACGGGTATGCACAGTATGTCATCAACGGAAAACGTCCTTAACAGATAACATATGGTTCTATCAACGATAACCTGTTTCTTGTTCGTGGATGCAGACTTGGTGTGAGCTTCCTTTAACTGAGTTACAGGGGACGAAGATGGACCTGACTCTGCTATATCATAGCACCAGCAATGTTATAAATGGTAATTGGATAAGTACGATCCCGAAAAACTTGGAATGTGGTGCAATGTGCAGTACTGTACATAACCTTTATAGTTGATGATGCAAACGTCAACTTATTCATATCTTTTTTCTAAGTACCATGATTGAAACAAATCATGGCCTCTTTTTCGTCAAGGCACTTCCACTACCAAGACATCACACTCCTTGTCTAAAAGATATCCTGCCAGCCTAATCTCCTTTGTGGAAATATCCAGTACACAGCTAGCGCCAGCAAAAGTTGAGCCTATAGTAAGTTTAAGTATTTTTGAATAGAAGATGCATGCATGCAAGTAGAAGATCATTTATACCGCGCTCAGAACCGGTGCGATTGCAAGCCACGAAATACGTATGTCTTGATGAAGTGCCCTCGGTTTTAATAGGGATCATCCTTGTTGCCCAGTATTGAATTGTATTAAGAACGCGCTCTATGCTGGGTAGCTGACTGTCATCTTCCCGCTGCAGCCAAGCCATGCTGCAAAAGATGATATCTGTTTCTTCTTTTAGGTGGTATTTGGCAAATTCATATTTTTCAAAATCGGCTTTGAATTGATATGGGTTAATATCCATGCAGATACCAAATCCCACCTAAGCATCCAAACTTAATGTATGGCCATCCTCATGGTGTTTTCTCACCTTGCCCAGACCTGGAATGGACATCGATACAAACCCTGGCCCCTCGTTCGCCCAGCCTTCATCTGTACAATATAAAAATGTTTTTTGATACGTTTTGATTGTTTCGCCGCGTGGATTTACACAACATAGACTGTTGTAATAATTGAAGCCTTTATCGTCTAATTTTTTTGTTTGCTTAACCAACCATGCAAATGCCCCCTTATTACCTTGATCGACTTGTGGATATCCTACTATAACAAAGCATGCCAATCGGATGGCTTGTTTTTGTGCCCATCGTACGGAAGGACCCGTCTCAGCATCTTCTAGGAACGGCGCAATCTCTTCTTTGCTATGGTATACGTAGCCTACTTCGCAGTGACACGTTAAATGATTGCATACAGGGTGGTTTGGAGAAAAACAGAATACTTTCCTGTGAAAGCCATCTCGGGCAAAACGAGGATGTCTATATCACCAGGTGTATACCTAGCGACTACTATGAGAACTCTCCTCGTTTTTTCTTGGTCCTCTCTACTTTGCAAGCATGTCATCAACAAGTCCCATATTGTGTTCTCGATCGCCCCATTTCGGAGCAAATTGGCAACAAGCTAATATTCGTATGTTTATCTACGCATGTGAATCGTGCGATGTACCTATTTTCATAGTTCTCCTTTTGGTTGTCACACGTGTCCCCGAACTGCAGTGGTTTGAACAGATTCAATTCACAGCGCCTTGAAGCTTATTTTGCGTCGTCCAATAGGAAAAGCTTATGTCTGTTTCAGATCGTTTTTTGCATTTCATTGAATAGTGCAAATCTAGGGGGTTGGCTGAAGATCGTTTTGGCGTTAATTGGGGACAGTATATTCAACGGTTGACGCTCAGTACTGCTTTAGTGTGGACAAACAGCGAGCAAAAAGATATACACTCTCGATGAACTTCGTATGAATTGTTCTATGTAACGTTGTTACGTTTGTTGTGCTCCCTTCTGAGGAAGCACACTTTTTTTATAATAACTATTAAATCAGCATAATATACATATCAGCCAGCTAGCCATTCGATGATTAGGTCGACTTGAAGTGTTATTGACCTAGATGCATACTATCACAAGAGGTAGTAATTATGTTAGTGCTTTGGAAACATTCGATTTTGCTCTTGATTAGTTCCCTCTAATTCATAAAGTTAAAGGATACTAGAGGCATTCTTCTACAGTTTTGAAGTGGAAGTACATCGTCAAAATTCGTGAGTTCTTTCCTCCTTGTTGTCCATCATGTATACAAATACTTCTTGGATGTGCATAGTAGTCTTATGATTGCGATTCCAGTACATTGCCGGGCATGATTCTTTTTGGCAGACTAACGCAGCTTGTATCCTTGCGCCTTCTTGAAAAATTTTATCCGGATGTTCCTTATTTATCTCGAGGCTTTTTTTCCTTTCAACATGGGCATACTTGCGAAATGAAGCACTCATCAACCATAAGATGTATGCCGGTAACTATCAGAAGAGAAAGGAGACTAGATATAAGTACCATTACCTTTGTCATATAACCTTGACATTTTAATTCCTTGAGTATCGCTTTCGCCGGGGCAGCCACCGGACCCATGCATTGAACCTAAAAAGGTCCCATTACCATAAGTAACTATGATAGGTCCGTTCCAGTTTCCCGCTCAAATCGCTTCAAGACTTGAAATAACCAGGGTAAGTACAAATGAGGTTTGGCACTCGAAGCGTTGTCGTCGATGGAGGTTACACCAAAGGTGGAATAAACTAATTTCACCAATGAATCGGATATGTCACTGATGCCTTGATTTCTCTGAAAATTGTAGGCCAGTAACGGTCGAAGCCGCATATTTTGTTGCACATGTATTCGGCCATAGTGTTACGATCTTTCACTGTGACCGACTTGCAGAATTCTTCATCATCCTTGTCGGACATGCAAACTAACAGGTACTGTGTTGTCTTTTCCTAAACTTTTGTGCGAATCGCTTATTCATATTCTTTGGCCGCACTTGGAATGACTGTCATGAATCCTTTCGACTTGAACTTACCTTTTTTGAAAAATTAGTCAGTGGTCTGCTAGAAAGTGGCAAATGCATTTTTAAACTTTCATCGGCATTAAGGGCTTCGCCTGCAATTAATGCAAAAAGTGTGTTGCACAGCTGATGAGTGATAGCTGGAATTCCTTTTATTCTGGAAGTAAACTTGTGATACAGAAGTTGCCAAAGAGAGATCCAAGAAATGTTACTAAGTGTGCGAATAAATCGATTGCGTACCGTTACAGAGACCAACTTGAAAAGCTAGGTTACGGATAAAGCATAATGCATTGACCAGCTTGAAGACACAGCTTATGAGGCCGTAGTAGACTAACATCAGCGCTGTGTTGCTCTGCCATGCCTGACATCAGGAACATTCTGTGATAAATCCGTTGCTCGCTCTAGTTCAACCCGAAGAAACATTAGAAAATAATAAAATGTACCACAATAGAGTATAAGTTTCATTGATCCTATACAGCTGTCCATTTTTCGGGTTATATATAATGCCCTGTGAATTATTGGATGTATCGTTTATATCGATAACTTCGGTAAATAGCTTAGCAAATCGCTGATTTTCATTATCACCTCCTTCCGTAAACATAAGTCAGTAGCAATTACTGGGGTTGGCCCTTCCATCGCAGAAAGAGGGATTATTGCAGGCTACTGGGCTCGACCCTTTAGGCCTTGCGTTCTAGAGTGAAAAGTTACCATAGTTGCCATCTAGTTACCAATAATTTCTATAAAATGTTTTGCAGCGCCAATCAAAAGGTGTAAACTCTGTATAACGAAACCGTCCTGCTTTAATAGAATAGCTTGTTGATATTGCTTCCTTGTAACGTAGAGGTACAGTCCAGCGAAAAGCAACTGCCAGTTTTATTAGAAAGTGCAAGGACCAAGATACCGAAAGAAATACACTATTTTTGCTGCAAAACAAGTCGATGCTTCAGTTTTCTCGAAGGCCAATGAGTCGACGATCGACGAAAGCAACACCCCGATTCAAACATCGATTTCTGATCCTGAAATATTTATAGGATGCTTCGTCGAATCGTGCCATTTGTTTAATTTAATCCCCGCTTCTTCGAATTTGCGACCACTCCTTTTTCTCGCTTTCTCGCTGTACGATCTCAACCTCCTCTCCCCTTCTCTTCCCCCTTGTGCTCTATTTTCTTCCCTTCCCTTTACTTCCCGACCCATTTTCGCTCTTTTTCTGTTTTCTCTGTCTTTCTCTTTTTCTTACATTCTTTCTGAACCTTACGTTCTTCAACTGTACTTGAGCAGTCTTTCAATACTGGCTCATGAAACGCCTCGGATTTCTCCTGGTAGTCTTGGCTACCATATCCTCAGTACATGGATACTTCAACATACCTAACTACATGGCCACTCTACCTTTTCAAGGTGGGATGGCCTATGTACAGCGAAATAATTCCTTGATTGTATACGGCGGCGCAAACGCCACTTCGCGATATTCCAACAAACTTTTCCAGTTGACCCAGACCGCGAACAACTTCATTTGGGAAGAAATCCCTCAACAAAACTCCGTGCCGCCTCCTTCCGCCTATGCTCAGGCTGTGGTTTCAACTACTGGTGCCAGCATGCTGGTTATCGGCGGTGCATACAATCACACGACGGCTCAGAGTCCGCTCCAGATCTATGCCTATCAATTCGCTAACAACGCCTGGTCATCGGCGCCCGGAAACACACAATCCAACGTTTCCACTGCTCCTGTGAATCGCATATCATTTAGCGCAACTGCCGATAAGAGCAGCAACGTGTATATCTACGGAGGCACAGACGTCGGCAAAACACAAGTCTACTCTCAGCTTTACATGTACTCACCGTCCACGAACAGCTTTACAACGCTTCCTGATCCTCAAGTAGGACGCTACGGACACACCGCTTCTCTTTTGAGGTGAGTTTCCCTTTCCGGAAATAACCACACGTGTTCAGGGAAATTGGGTCCATATTTCTTTGTGATCCCGACTAATTCTCATATACCTGCAGTAATGGTAACCTTGTGGTCATCGGTGGCCTCATACAGACAAACCAAAACAATCAGGCACAACGCTCACTCGCATCCATGGAGTCCTTGTACGTGTACAGCACTTCGACGAAACAGTGGCAAACCCAGAAGATAAACCCTGCTTCTGGTGCAGGCTTTCCTTCAACGCGATCTGGCCATACCGCGATCGTCAGTACGTGGGGAAATTAGCCTTTCTATTCCTTTTCTTTATTTTATACTAATATCAGCCCTTTTGTTGCAGCCCCCGACGATAAGATCATCATCTTTGGTGGTAAATGATTTATGCTGCACTTATGTTACTCAAATCGCTCATTGGTTCAACTTTTATTGCTAGGTGACAACGGCTCGGATGAACGAAACCGACAATACCTGAACACCATTGCCATTCTGGACACAAAGACTTGGACCTGGGAGATTCCTCCCATAAACGGTATTGCTCCAGGTCGTCGATCGAATAGCGCAGTGATGCTCGTAAACAACCAATATCTGACAGTTGCATTTGGTAAGTTGACGGTCCTGACCGAGATTTAAGCTAACACGTGACAATGTAACAGGTGAAGCAACTAATGCTTATTACAACGATGTTAATGTGCTCGATCTTAACAGCCATACTTGGATACAGGAATTCAATCCTTCAAATGATAACCAAGGCTCAGGCGTATCTGCTGGCTTGATTGCAGGTGTCACTGTGGCAGCGGTTGTGCTTGTCGCTATCATCGCGTTCCTGATTTGGCGTTTCAAATCTTACACTGGCTGGCTAATTAGGCAAATCCATGACGACATCTGGAAGCCACGGTACGTTAGGTCGAACACTAATAGGAACACGCTTTCTAACTATTTTACTTCATAGTACTGGTGAACCAGTATGGGCAGAAACGACTCGAATCGTCTTTCAGATATTCTTCTTGTTCCTCTTTACAGTTTTCCTTGTTTTTGTGATACGTCAAGCAATAGAAAGCCCGAATGTCACCCAACGTATCGAAAATCCAGCAGCCAGCGTGGATGTGCCTGGTAAAATAAGCTGGTCCAATTCTTTTTGAAGCTAATAATGCAATATTAGATGTCCGCTTCTGCTTCGATGGCTACCCAACTTACCCGAACGCATACGACCAGAGAAACCCTGGCATTACTTGCCAGACAGATAACGGAGTCTTATGTTCCAACTACATAAGGCCTTTGAATATGAGCATATTCCAGCCTATCTTCTCTGATAACCTTGGCGAAGTTAGCTGCTTCCTTTTCAGAGCGCCAAAGACATTCCAAATGACATCGACATCAGGAAACAACAACGGTTCTCGTTTGCTTTTTACAATGTATGGCGACCAATCGATTACTTCTGGTCGAATACATGTGTCGGTTTACCCCCGACAGATGGATCCCAACGCTAAGGTGTACAATATTATCGACGATAGCACTGTGCTTATGTCAGACGCCGAAGTGACCAGTTGGCAGAACGCCGAGCGTACTGACACACAGGCATTGAACGTTTACACCATCGAACCATATACGTACTCAGCACTCAGCTACGAGCTTTCTGAACTTCGCTTTCTTCAGGATGTGGGTTGGAACTACGTCGGATTCTTGCCTATCCAAAATAGTGTACCGGATATTGAAAGCACTTTTAGACAAGAAGCACCCAATCCGGTCTATGTTCAGAGTCACAGCTCATTGAGTTTCATCGCTATTTTCCCTGAATCATATGCCGAAGTTATCTATCGTGAAGTCAAGATGTACACCTTAGTTAATGCTCTTGGTTTTGTCGGTGGTATTTTTGGTCTGCTGATTGCAGCTCAGACTTGGCTATTTGGCTTCCGTCCTCAATCGCCATGGGGTGTTGTACATCGTTGGTCCGTCGGTGATATGAAACGTTCGTTGCTACGCGGTCTTCAGTCTAAGTTCAACATCGATGAAGCGGGTATTCCTCTTGTACACCCCGTTCGCCAAGATCTCAATGAGTATCAGAATACGGGTTATGAACATGGAACACAACGTATTTCACGTGTTGAACAACGAATGCAAACGTTGGAATTACTTTTCAAGGCTTATTATGTGGATGATGAAGTGTTCCGATCGCTTGATAATGCTACGAAAACCGGCCAAATGTCCTCTGCTGGAGATCGGTTCCCTTCAGAAAAAATGAACGTCGCACCGCAGCAGAACAATGATGGATTTACACACATGTTCCAGCGCCGACCAAGCAGCGGAAGTTTTGGTAGCGATGCTAATTCACAGCGTCAACTAAATCCGCACGAGAAAAACAATGTACCTATGCATAACTTTTAGAAGAGTGACATGAAAAGCGAGAACCTCATTTAATTAACACATTGTTTCATTTTGTCAAAAATATATTAAACCGACCGTGATAGCAAGACAGAGTACAAATTAAGTGATGCCCGATATATTGTTGTGATATGGTAAAGAAACAGTGATGAGTTATAATTGCTACAAGGGAGAACCGCGACAATATTAGGTAGCTGCTTAATTCACTCTATATTAGCAACAAACAAGACTTATTCGTAACCGTCTGGAATTGTCTTGGTCAAGTTATACTGTCTACAATTTTTTTATAGTATATAGGGAGACGAGTTGTATAGGTATCCATGAGAGACACATGCTGGAGACAACAAGAACATCATGACATTCAAAATAATAACATGAGCCAGATACTCATCCAAATCTTACTTTTTTTGCGTTAGTGGTTGAAATACACGTACTGACGTGTCGATAAAGGTTAAGAACTTGTAGTCAGAAAAGCTGATGAAAGTAGATGCTATAGATCGGTTTACTGCAGAGACAGAGTTAATTGTGAATTCGTCCATACAATTGATGAAGCAACCCATGTTTAATCACAATGAGTGATTCAAATACCAGATTAATAATCGACTGGCGATGTATTAAGGTCCATTCTATATGTTCAGCCTAGGCTAACAAACAGTGCCATAAGAGAGGATGAGTTAACTGTCAGTTACCTACAGGCCATTAACACACCCAACCTTACTTCTCGGTATTACTTATTTTATAATGAAGAAGATGACGCCTTGCTTATATAAGTAGAGCTGCTACAAAAGTAGTAAATCTTAAAATTGTCAGCCTCTAACAATGACATGGAAGTTAAAGAATAATCTAAATCGGCGAATATATATATATATAACTAGGCTTCTACGCAGTTTGGTTCTTCTCAGTTCTTTGCTAGAACCAAATCTAATCAAACTAAAAAGGAAAATAAATGCTTATATATGGAAGATAGTATTATCAAAAAAATAAAGCAGTAGAAAACCACATATAATAAAAAGTGTGTTTTGCAAGCAAATATAGTCATCAGAGTTTGAAAATCCTAATGCGTTGAATTTAGCTTAACATTTTCGCTCATCCGTAATTAATTGAGATGACTTTGCTTCGCGCTTTAACGATTCGTTCTGACCATGAAATGAACAGCATTTTCTCATTACCGATTCTATAGAAATGCTTGTAATTGTATGGCTAGCCTAGCAATGTTAGCACCATCTAAGCGTTGCCTTTTAGCATTGCATCTGTTACTTCTATATTATTATAACTAGCTAGACCTATGCCTAATAAAATAGCTAATGATTTAGAGTTTTGGTCATCTTTTCCCTTTAAAAAACTTTATCTCATTTATTTTCAAGTAAAGACCGGCTTTTTAAATTTTTCATTTCCTTTATAAAGAACTAACTTTACTTCCCTAACTTTCTACTTCCTTAAATAAATGGTTAATAATTATTATGGTTAATAAATATTAATATTTCAAAATATATACCCTCTTTTACTTTTATGCAAAACTATAAAAAAGTAAGTAATTGTTTAGATATAATAAATAACGTAGTATAAAGTTAAAAAAAATTTCCATACTGAAGATCTCAATAAAATTATGTCGTCTCGATAGACATCAGCAGGTTTCGTGATGTAAGGGTTAGCATATGAGACTCTGAAT